>JAYRBW010116990.1:0-17462 GCA_036023295.1 Invenusta paracnida
CTGGTAGCGATCGTCAAAGAAGCTGTGGATCCAGGCGATGAGCTGTTTGGACGCACCAAGGTGGGCGACAGCGTTCAATGAAGAGGAGGAGAGGGAGGAGGGGGGGGGGAATGACCCGAGTGGGCCTCTCTTTTGGATTTATTGCTTCAAAAACGATCTTTATTGTAACTGTGACTTCAAACAAGTGTTTTTAAAAACCTACAAGAATATATTATCATGTAAGTTGAATTATATGTATATTGTGTTGAATGTTATATGCAGTACTATAATATACATATATATTTCTATGCATAGATTAAAAAGCGTTCTTTCCTTATAATTTATCTCTAGAAAAGTTTACTTTTCCGTACAATTTTTACTTTTCTTTTCTCATTTTTTCTTTTTCTTTAGATTTTTTTATTAAGTAAGAAAATAATAATGTCTTGATTTTAAGTATTGTCCCCTGACGCACAGATTAATAAAATTAAAGTAAATGTAGATAATAGAAGTATATATATTTTAAAATAACTGGAGCGCTTTCGTTATAATGGACTTTTCAACAGTAAAAATTATATAAACAGGTATAAAGAGGAAAAACATTGTTTTACAAATTATAATGGAAGTAAAAAATCAATTCTAAAGTTATGAAAAAGAATCAGTATCAATATAACAAATAACTGATATATACAAATTGATTAAAACTAAAGAAATGATAACAGACACATTATTGATGAATATTATAAGAACTTGATAGAATTGTTGTAAGTATTCAAATAACCATCTACACCTTGATATAGGATTATATTAGCGTGATAATATAGATACCTACATAGAAAAAAACAACATTCCTTCATGGAAAAGCACATTTCTATTCTCGGATATATATTAAAACTCGATCACTTCGCTCTCTCGTATTAATAGATTATATCCTCGTATAGAAAAGTAATACTTATCCAATTTCAGGAAAATAGTCATATACCAATAGTCATTTGGCAAATAGTGGCAAGAAAATATATTCAATTTTTTAATAGGTCACAATAATAATTTAAGCCTAATTTTATATCATAATATTTAAATTAGAGCACACATTTGTTTAGAGAAAGAAATTATGTCATTTATTACAGAAAATAAATTATTACCAACAGCATAACTAAACGAGGAATTAATAATTTATATTTTCTGGTATATTTCCTTTTCACAACTATTAAAAATATTACATTCGTTTTTTTATAATAAACTATTCATCAAAAGATTGGATTTTGTGAAAAATAATAAAACAGTAGACGGAAGAGTGTTTAGATCTATTACACTACCTATACTTTGAAATATTATTATTTTAGTATGATATACAGTTATGTAGCAAAAGTTAAACTTTTTATATAATAATAACTTTTTGAGGGAAATAAAGAAGTATAATGTAACTTAGTTTATATATATGTAGTATCGAGTATTATACTTTTTAAATCTTCTATTTGTGATCTTTAAGGATTATTAACGGCAAAAGTTGCGTGTACATCACTGTTTTGAATTTTTCAATCTCAATTATTACAGATATTTTAAAGTTTGTATGTCTTGCTTAATATAATCATCAACATTTGGGGTGTCTCTAGCTGTTAAGTTGTGATTACGTATCATATTTGTTTTTAATTTATTTTTAGATAAGGTAAGTTATATATATTTACATAATATTTTGAATGTCTTTTGGCATTATTTTTTCATTTTAATAAATTATTACCGCATTACGCTTTTCTATCTTCATTTCTACCCTTACGGTTAACAGTGCATAACGTCAAAATTTCAAAATGTAATTTAAGATGTATTTTTATACTTCGGTTAAAAATATCAATAAAATATTTGTAGCATTTATAGTTTATATTTTAAAACAGTGCTATATTTATAAATGTATTATAAAACATTTTTCATGGAATTTATAAGCATGTTACAATATCTTGTAGTTGTTACCTAGTGCATTTGTTAACGATTATGAATGAGTCCTTGAGTGCATATTCTCATGAATAGATGTGTTATGAGTTCCTGTAGGTATTTATGATGTACTTTTTGTTTTATCTGAGACAGGTAGTTGGAACTTTTGTTTTAGAATTATTCTTGAGTTAAGATAACTTGTGAGAGAACTATTGAAATCGAAAGATAGTATTCTGGTTTGAATTTAATAATGATATTATGATATGAATACAATTTCTTGTGAGTCTCCGTGTAAGAGAAGAGATTATGAACTAATCGCTGAAAGAAGTGTGAAAGAGATCTAGGTTTAAGTTGTCCGAGAGAAAAGGAATTAGGGGCAAAATACTTTTGGTAAGCTGGAACAATGGGCAAAGAATTAGTAGCTAAATAATTTGTAGGGTCGAAAATAATTAAAGAGAAGCTAACATTTTTTTGTAAATTAATGATTTAAAAATATAATGCTTCAATATGTTCTCAAACCTGTGCCTTTGTTGAATTTTACTACTCGGGCATAATTACATTATTACTAATTAATTATATTTGGGGGTTCAGAGCCGGAACATAGTAATTTTAATGCTAGATTTAATCATTATTCCCACATAAATTATTATTATCTTGATTACTTATTTTTTTATTTCGGTGACATATTCCAGTGGTTAAAAATGATTAGTGTGACTTGGATTTAGTGCACGGACAAGTTTTTTTATTACTGATTCATTATAATTCGAGAGTGCTGAATTAAAATTTATTTCACTTTGTGAATATATATGTAAATAAATTTGATTTCGTGTATGGCTAATGTTGTTATTTTATTATATGACAAATATTGTTATATAGTGAATAAATATAAGAAAACTAAATTGTCTCCTAAGTAGTTGATATATTTTATTATGTTATACATATGCAGGTTAAAACAATGAATAATATTTTAGTTTTGACAACTTTATTGCGTGAGATAATCTTTTAAGCTTACATACACACTGATATTATTATCTGAAGGTCAAAATTGCGGGACTCCTATTTGTATTATTATTCTAATAAAGCGATCGCTGCATTACAATGCTTTAAAACTTTATACACAAAATCAATTAATAATTGAAAACAAAGGGGACTGCAATTTTAAATTTTGTACCCTGTATGTATTCTGACATACGATCCTAATAAAGCCAAACTCAGATTACTAAGACTGAAATGTTATAAGTACAAGAAATTGAAATACAAACATACGCATTGAACACATTTGTAATTGTATTACTTCACCTGTACTCGGTCCGAGAAAGACAGTTTATCCAGGCAATTGTCCCCTGAGTCCAAGGTGACGTTCTTCTTGTCCAACATCTGACGATAGAGCTCCTGGAACTTAGCAACCTCATGGTTACACTGACGACACATGGTGAAGGGCTGTGAGTTGCGCACCATACACTCCGTTGCCAAGGCAGCCAACTTTCCCAGATTGTTCCGGTATATAGCGCATCGACCGAGTACCGAGCTCTGCTCATTCAACTCAAACATGTCAGTCTCATCCAAGCGGTGATTGTTGCTAGGGGCAATCAGGAAAGCGATACCCTCTCCGTCTGGCAAAAGTAGGATGAGGAGGAGCCAGAAGGTAAGGCAGAGGTGGCCAACGTGTCTTATCGCCATGACGACTACAATTTGAATTGATAACAAAGGGAAATCTATCAAGAATTACTTTAAAAGGTATCATTGATGTCTTAAATTATATGTTGTTTTTGGCTGTTATAATTTTTCAGTAATGAATAAAATTATAAAAAATCTTCAAATGGATAATAATTTTGTTTTTTATATACTTCGGGTATACTTTCACTTATTTTATTATATAACTTCGAATAAGTTAATTAAACATAAATGAGATTTCGTTTAAGTTATCAGTAATTGTCACAATTAAACTATAAAAATATATTTAATTAACAATGAATGGTTTTATATAATAGTGAGCAGTGCAGTGGCGTAACAAAAAGAATGTAATGGCTCAAAATATACACATCTAAAACAATTATTTATGCAATTTTAGTAGAAAAAGTGTTCAGGTTTAAATTGTATAATGTACATTGTACATACTTATTAAGGAAGTGAGCATAGTCTGGAAAGAATATAAATAGGAAATTGAACATAGTTAATAAATATATAACCGTTTAAATTAATATCAGTGAAGGGAAATTTTAATGAAGTATTTAAGATTTATTCATTTTGATGATTAAATAATATAATAAATTTTATTAACAGTTTAATATTCATGAATAATTAAAATATAGGCAAGATAACAGTAATTTTGATGACAGATATTTATAAATTTTCATATTTTTTCATACAATTTGATAGAAGTAACATTTTATTTAAAACGTAGTTCTTTTTATATGTCTTGTGTGATAAACATAGGCTTAAAATGCTATTCATAAACTTTTTTTATTTGAGTAAAACGTATCGATTCGTATAAATAATACATTATTCTGTTAAGATATAAATGAATTTATTATTTTTATACATATATTTTACTATATTTACATATATATCAGTGCAGTTTTCCATTAAGTTTTGTTTGTTATTTCGAAATATAGTAAATATTTCCACTTGTACCTAAACATAAAAACTTGGATATCTAAAAATGTAGCAACTTGAAATACGTAATAAAATTCAAAATAAGTAGGTATAAAATAAATTCAAAATAGATTCAATAGTACTTACATAAGGATATACCACCTGGTGTCCTTAAATGTATGAATAAGTCTGCTACAGTAACAACATTATAATACAGACGCTAATTTGAACTTTGTTCTGATGTAACCTAAATAATCAATAGATGCACACATATTCGAATGCAATTTATATCACATGACCAAAATGAATATTAATGCATATAAGACGGCGATAACATTAGCCTTCTAGTATAAACATATAGCATACACAATAAGATCATTGTACATTGTACTTCATTTACATACATATTATGCTTACTGATAAATCTTGATATGAGAATGGAATAAAGAAGTAAATGTGCAATGAACTGCACAGACCAATAATATGTACTTTTTATTTATAATTAGAATAATAAAAAATGCAATTAATCAAATCTCTATATTTGTCGAATAACGTTAATTATATAATTATATTTGAGGAATCTAAAAGTAGATTTAATAATATTAATAAAATGATTTAGTAATATATAATTGATTTGTTTTATATTAATTATATTAATAATTGTTACCATATTTCATACAATAGACGTCAGGCTTCTAATAACTTTCGGGTGAAAATCAAATCAAGAAGAAATATTTCATGATTTCTCAATTACTTCTGCAAAATAATGTTAAAACTAACAGCAATGAAATAGCTTATGTGATAGAACAGTTTTGGATTCAAAGGAAATATATTGAATTTTACAGACAACTTACAGACAGACAATAGTTAAAATCACTTGGATAAATTCTTTTCTTTTAAATTTAATAAAAATATTTATTATTTTTTTATTATTAAAATGATTTAATAATATTACTGAATAATTAATAATATTACTTTTAGTCTACCCATTTATATAAAATTTATTGAAATACAACCATTTCCTATTATAACGAAAATACGCAGCACGATGCATATGAAATCAACGAGTCAGAAATCTGTGCATAGTTTACTTTATCATCTGTAGATACCACTTATCCATTTTAATAATCAATAACTTGCCTATAAGAATAAAAGCCCACAATGAAAAAATAATATTTATTAAATTGAAAGTTAGAGACAGTTATTCTAGTTAGTTAACTAGATACTATTGTCAAGCAGTCTCTAGTTGTTCTGTAGTTGAAACCAAAATATCGCACTGTCAATTAAACCAATCATATTTTTTAATAGTAGGCTTTTATTCGTATTATTTTGTTCAACAAATTGGCTGCTTCCTTCTGCCAGCAACCTACCTGTTATTCATAGCACCACACCTACTACATTTCATGATAATCAATATAAATTATACCTGGATTTAAATCCGATTACATAACCTACTCAAAGTAATTCAGTCTTTTAAGCAGCCTCATTTTCCATTTTTATTTATCATAATATTGATCACTTAAAAAGGAAATTTTTCTACCGAAAACGAGTAAATTCGATTTTTATATTACATCAGTTTGTGCTTTTTGTTTCAACAATGCTGCTCCAAGAAACTTACATCATTATACTCCTTTGAAAAAATTAAATAATGAACAAAAGTGTATCTCTCATTGAACAATAAATCAAATGTTTAATAAATTAAAAATTAAAGTTATTTTATTTTATTTTAAGTAAATTTCTGAATATAATCTAGCGTCTTATGGCATTTTATATTTGATTTCCACAATTTTAGTGGAATAATAGAAGAATTATAT
This sequence comes from Invenusta paracnida, assembly GCA_036023295.1. NCBI lineage: Eukaryota > Metazoa > Platyhelminthes > Proseriata > Coelogynoporidae > Invenusta > Invenusta paracnida. Next base: position 6,312 of record JAYRBW010116990.1, read on the forward strand.
TTCTGAAAAATTATTTTTCAAGGTATGTACGCACTTCTAACATCAGGAACATTCAGAGTGTTCCATGTGATCCTGCTGTTACAAGAATATTTTTGTTTATTTATAGTTGTATAATTGTGTTTGAGCTTCAAAAATAGATTATGCTTTCATAAAATTGTGCGCGAATGTAAAATTCCCCTAATTTTAATGGTTGGTTTGTTTGAGCCATAGATATTAAATTATTATACACATAAACTCTTACTTATTACAAATTACCAATTAAAAGAAGCTTATATATAATATTATGTGAGAAAACAGTCAAATCATTCAGTAACTACATAATATACCTACTCTATGATGTACTCTATGAGTCAAATAGTATATTTTTCATGCAATGGACCGTTGCTATAGTGTTATATTGATTGATTGTTAAAGTTGTAAAAATTTGTACATCAAATTATAATGATTCTAAATTATCATATAGCATATTAACTTTGATAATTGCAGCAATAAATAAGTAGTCTGTTTGACTGTCGATACCTGATAAGAAATTATTAAATAGATAGGTTAATAGGTAAACGATTAAGCACTATATAGATATAACAATATGTTATATGCAATTATGAAGAGGGTAAAATTCTGAACTCTATCATGCGCAATAGTTAACAATAATTTAATAATAGGGTTAAAGGTTACCTGTATGTACTCAAAGCCATAATCGTCAATTGTACTCAAGAATTTAGATCCAATTAAAACAGAACGTACCCAGTTTTTTATATTTTAATTAAATTGGATTAGTTAATACTTACTTTTTTGTTTGTCTATTTACAATGAATAAATTAATTTCTATTTCTTTGTCATTCTTTCTTTCTGTATTGATTTTTACACTGCTGATATCTTATTCACTATTCACGACAGACTCTTCGTCCAAGTATAAAGTGGATATGTATTCTCCGAAGCAAATTACACTGATTCGTCAAACTGGAGACTCCCCGCTGTGTCGTGCCCCAGTGCAGGAGCCCCTAATAATAAAAGGCAAGGATGCATTGTACTCTACTCAAACAACTCGTATGCATCACTGTCCAACTAGGTATGAACCCCTACTTTACCTGGAAAACAAGCAATTACGGTTAAACACTCGTCATCAATGGGTACGGAAACAGAGTAACAAACAAATCTCTTGCAATGTGAAACCAATTCTACTGTCAAGGAATCCTAGTGATGGGGCTACTTCAGATGCAGCAGTTAAACTTCTCTTTACAAGTCGATCATCGCACAGTCAGAAACCCTTCGTTGTTCCACACGACTTTATAATGAGTGAGTGCAGAATTCGCAGAAATGGAACGGGTTCAAGTTTGCATCAACACTTTGTTCAGGTACATAAATGTAGTACTTATAGCTGCAATCAATCGCTATAAGTATAAGGTTATTTTTTGAAAAATTTTCGCTTTAGAATATTATTTTTTAAATCTCTGTTATAACAGTAAACAATTTCTTTATTTACTATTTTTATATATTTCCCTGTCTTCATGATTTCAATGATAAACCTTTATAACTAATATCATAGAAATTCAACTATTATGTCGGAACATGGACGCACAAATTTGTTAAGCACCACTTCATGACATCTTGACTCGTTTTCTATTTTTCATTTTTCTGGATTATGCTCTTTAAAATTTATATTAGATCATTCAGACTCATTTTTGGTGCACAGACGTCCAAACTCGCTCTTCTAATTGATTTTCCTCCTTGGACCTTTCTTTGTGGATGATATTACTCTCGTGTAGCCAAATCCTAATCCAGTTTAGAGGCAATTTGTTCCTTTTGAGGAAGAAAGCAGTCCTGTGGGCTTCCGAATGAACGGGCCAAAATGAAAGGCACTGCCCACTAATTTACCGTTAATCCATAACTTCATCTTTCTTTGGACAGTGCCGTTGGTGTGTGCGAAGACTTCAAATGTCTTGACTCCTATTTGTTACAACTTATAGAACACCATCATCACAGATCGCAAAATCTAACTTCTTGCCATATCTCTTCAATTAAAATAATTATCTCTAGTCACAGACCAAACCAAATCGAAACGGTTTGACCGTTATCCTTTTTCTCTTACCGGTTGGAATATATTCCCTTAAAAAGAGAAGTTAAATTCTTTATGTGCTTCTTATTGGTGAATGGTTCAATTTTCTCTAGGATAATTTTTAACGACCTTGTAATAAAAATGTTGATTAAGTAGATATGTACCACTTTATTATACAGATCAGCAGCTTATTTAAAATTTAAGAATATTACCACAATTAAGTGTTTCACAACGTAGGAAAAAATAATTAAATCAATCATACAGATAATTAATCATATAATGTAGACTGCATTTTAATCAAGATTTCTTTTAATTTAAATTTCAGGCTTATCCACGGCCTGAAGTTTTTCTCCGAGCAAAACTACAAGCAGCTCATGTCAAACGTCCGGATGTACTGATCATGTTTCTCGGAGGCGTGGACATCAATAGAAGGAGAATGCAGTTACCAAAAACTTCGAAATATCTTGATTCTGTGTTGAAGCCGCTACGGTTAGAAGGACTGACGGCTCTTGGATCTAGCGTTCATGAAAACGTGATTCCATTACTGACTGGTAAGTTTAATTAACACCAAATTAACACTTGATTGCGAAACAATATTATTTCCCAAAGTTCTGTATATGTAGAAAAAATAAGTTTTGTTAGATTTACTTAGTTTAATGAATGAATAATATTTAGAGTTCTAGTTGATTTGGTTTGGTTTTAAAGATCCATATACAAATCAGTAAAACGATATATTTATGTTGATAATAATGAATTATGATACATGTCGTGTTCGTCACTACATACTAATTATTAAGCAAATATATTATTCATATAATCGTAATTTACCTGTATACTTATCTTATAGGAAAACGCATTGAAGAGCTTTTAACGTTAAGTCAAAATCTCAGAAATTCTGATAAGCAGCTTTGGGATTATTACAAATCAAGAGGATATGCGACACTGATAGCTGAAGATAATTTCAATGGTGGGATATTCAATAAATTACAAGGCTTTGAAGGTCGTCACGTGGACCACTATATGGGAACATTTTGGCAAATAGTTTCACCAGCTAAACAGTGCTTGAATGGTCGTTTAATGCACGACTACACCTTTGAGTATTTGAGGAATTTTTTCCTTAATTACAAAAACATGTCGAAAATAGCGTTGACCTTGCACCATGAAAATGTAAATAGCAACTTAAAGTTGTCCAATTTAGACGAGTCGATAGCTTACTTTTTGACCTTCTTGAATGCCGCACGCTTCACTGATAATTTGGTTATTCTTCTTTTGGGAACACCGAATGCTGTTCTTGGGGGGAGTTCACGGTTGTCTTTGGATCCTGACATCGTTCGTCGTCAAAACTTGCTCTATGGCGATGTAGTTCTGCCCAAGTGGATCAAGCAAAACTATGACAATGTCAATACAAATCTTATTAAGAATAGTGGACGATTGATAACCTCATTCGACATATACGAAACGCTAAAGGATTTGCTAGTCATTACGGACAAAGAGAAAGAGTTGTCTACAACAACAAGAAAAACAACAACAAACAAACGTAGAGCTTATAGTCTGTTTGGTTACTTTCCAATCAACAAAAACTGTCATACAAGTCAAATTCCCGTGGCCTGGTGCACTTGCGTTGAAGCAGAAAATTTGTCACTAAATTCAAAAACTAGTCATGCTAGCAAGGCAGTAAATACCTTGGTGAAACATATGAACATTATTACAGAGTCAAAGCGCCGATTTTGCAGACAAATTAAGGTTGACCGCATTCTTTACGTGGAAGTATTTGTGCCAAAAATAAATGTAAGTTATTACTATACATACAATGTAATAGTAATAAAATGTCTCAATTTATTAAACTGACTCTTTTATAAAGCATTTACCCCTATAGAGTAAAAAGATAAACAGGATTGCATAGGTTTGTTATTTTTCCCGTTTGCTATATTAAATTAGTTAATGTATGTGTTATATGTGTATTATAGAAACAGCCTACATGCGTCGAAACTGAGTTTAGATATGTTTGGACATTGTATTTGACATTTTTGCGTTAATTAACTAAATTTTAACGAAAGGGTTTTTTAATATATATAAATGTATGTTATTTATATTGAAATTCAAAACAAAATATCTTTTTATTTGTTTATTATGTACTCTAATGTTCTAACCAAAAACATTAGATATAACAACATATGTTTAAAATTTACCCTTTAAATCTGAGTATTCAAAACAATTTTCTTCAGCTGTGTTTCAGCTTACTAATATACTTCATTTTATTTAATTCCATATTTATTGCTAAAGAATACACAACAAGGAGCTTCTTATCAAAATCTTTTGAATAAACAAGTCAAGATCAAACTGGTTTATTTGCGAATCATCTTCCGGGAAAGAATGGAAGGGACTGTATTCAGTGGTATTGTGATCTATAACAAGTCTACTGGAAGATATATGGCCACTGATGACTTTGTAAAGCTAGGAAATCGGAAAACAAGAAATCGATTATGTCCTGGATTCTTTATTGATCCCCGAATACAGCCAGCGTGTGTTTGTCAATGGTATTCACCAAGCAAATTGAAATTACGTAATTAGTCATTGAGCAACTGTCGAATAATCAGTAACTTTATTAAAATGTGTAAATGTATAAATCTATATGAATTCATTGTTTGTCTATATATACATAATGTATATAATTTGTTTGCTTTATATGTAAGTTAGAAAAGAAAACACTTAATAATATATTTAGCTTAAATATTAATTGGGGAATAATTTTTGCATTAATAAAAACTATTATAGCTTAGTGCACTAATCAAGCTGTAGATTGGAAATGATCTTTGAAATGTAAGAAATTTTCGCGAAGTTGGCCTGATTTTTTTGTTATAAATGCAAGTGGAAATTGATTATTTGCATTTATAAATATTATCTAAGATTTCTAACACATATAAAAGTAATATTTGTATTTAAAATTCCCTACTCTTCTGTTTTATACTATATAGTTAAAAGTGTAGTTAGCTTAGTTTTTTTCAAATTGACTGGTCTATATAAATATATTATAATTTTTTCATTAACGTATGTATTAACTAGATACATTCACAATTTTATCATTTTAATAGAATGTTATAGAATTATGAAAATATAGACATATACCAGTGTAATTAGTCATAAATTATTGATTATGTAGGTATATTCTTTTTCGCAAAATTCATATAAAAAGGTGTATAGGTATATATAATTGTACATATTTGACTTAAAATGGAAATATTCAAATAAATTAATAATTATAATATCAAAGAAGTCACTAATGACAAAAACATGACTGATCATGAAATTTTATTTTATGTGTAATACTTGTATTACATAATATAATTTTCTCTATCAAATTTAGATGCCAATTCAATCATTATAGCTAATTTAAATTCTCGAAATACGCAATAGTAACTAGGAGATTTATTTCATTCAAATGTAACATACCTACTTATTTCAAATGTAAAAACATCGCGTTATAACATTTTAAACCAAAATTGTAAGGTAGAATATAACATACGTCACTCAAATGTTAACGGTATCATTTATATTTTCATTCATTATAAAATATAATTCTTCTGTTTTATGTTCCTATATTATAGTCAAAATGCAATGAATTTTATTGCATATAATATAAAATGTTATGTGAATGGAAAATACCTACAACCGAAATATTTAAAAATAAAGTTTAATACAGATGATTTCCGTGCGACACCGTTATTTTACATTTATGTCTTTAAAAGTTTTAATAATAGCTTCTAAACTTAACATAGAAGAAGTAAGTGTGAAACCGTATTAATGTTAAGATAATTAAAATTAACTAATAATACACAGCTGGTAATGAGTATATATTATCTAAATAATATTTTAAACGTTTTAATATAACCTAAGTGGACTAAAAAGACTATTCCATTCTATATAATATTACAGAATATACTTGTTTATAAAATAAAATAATTTTTTGTGTACAACACCAAATAGTAAAGTAAAATTTGGTGTTACAAAATATATGTATATAATGTATATATATATATATATTATATATATGTGTATATAATGTAAATAATAATAATTTGAATAAAATAATCTCTACTTTACGCGGAACAACAATGCTTTTTAGATATTTTAAGGTTCTATTGATAATATAGTAATTACTTAATAAACTAAGAATGCAATGTAGAAACTGATTCAGATATGAAATTGTACCTAAATTTAATCCTATATGTAGGTATACTAATTTAAAAGTTTTAACTGATATCACAAAATGTGTATTATTGATACAAATTATTACAATTACAAGGATCACAACTTTTAATTGTATAGAATAGGCGTAGTGCTCTTCAATATACATCAAGGTAAAGGGATGAAATCTTTAAAATTATAGATAAAATACATAAATATATATCACATACAGATCACATCTATAGAGATAAGGATGCCCGTTTTTATTCGAGAGTAGTTAAAATAGATATTTAGGTCATTTTCTGGCACCAAATATGTTCTTAGGACATTTTCTGCTGCTCCTTGGTCTTGTAGTATGCATCCATAAATTTTGTAATTTGACTTGCATTACGGGGGAAATAGAGACGTTTGTCCGAACGATCAGTATCGATCTGATAAAAACATAAAAGATGACAACGATGAAATTACTGTATTTAATTTAGAGTTCAAGTATACTCTATTATTTGAGGTAAATACTGATGTACGAAACTTCGTCATAATTATTACTACTACTTACTATTATATAGATATACAATCAATTTTGTAAAATCCAGAGTATAGAACTAATTAAAGAAAACGTAAATCAATGTAATTTAGTTCCGTAAAGAGACATATTTGAATGATGGAAATATGTTTCATCGTGCATTGTTAATATGTTTGAGTAGTAATCATTTTATTTATATAATGTATATCAATATTGAAGACATAATACACAGTTAATATAATAAAATAGGTAAACATCTGTAACGAATTTCAAGTAATGTGTACTTATATAAACTAAATGTACACCGACATAATAATAAGCTTAACAAATAACTCATGTGTTCTGTGCAAGATGTATCGCGTTTTCCCTATTATTCACTTATGTGAAAACCGTGAAATATAAATCTTAATTATTGTGGGTCGTGTTGTGTCTATATCCTGAATTATGTTCACCTGGGGATTGTTCAGATCATAGAGTAATAATACCAAGAGTGTTCACTTAGCGCATTTGAATGTATACATCTATAAAACTTTACAGACAAAGTAATTCGACCATGTAGATTTCGAATTTAATTTTAAAAATGCTTTAAAAAAATTGCCTCCTGATTTTAGGCAACATACTACTTTATTCCCATGAAAAGTGTTTAGTAGTGTATTATTAATAAAAATACGTTTTCAATAACATTTAAATAAGTCATTCAATCAAAACGAAAATAGTTAAAATAGTTATATTTAATAACACATGCTATAAAGTAGTAATAATAACGTCATATAAAACCATAAATGTTTGGTCCACACTATAATGATCAATGAATGTAGGATTATAAAGAAAGTTCACTCTTTTGATTCATGGGGAAAATCCACCATTTTGAAACTGCACCAAAAATATCAAAATGTGCGTCAGAACGTCATCTACAATAATATTTAATTTATAGAAGTATATAGCTTAAATAATAAATTTTGCCTACATTATATGGTATGCATAGCCTATATTGTACGGGCACTTTATTTCGTATTCCTACGACTTAAAGTAGGCAAAACTAGTTATTTACCGCTATCGAAAAACTTCTTTATTATTCAAGCTATATTCTTAAAATTTACATATTATTGTAGCTCTATTTTTTTAAAATTTTTAGTTTTCATATCAGTATTTTATATCATGTACATTCGCCTGTTAGAAAATCGATCTTTTATACTGTTTTGGAACGTAAATTACCATCACATTGGTGAATATAATATGGCGAACTTGAAATATTTAAACAAATATTTACGCTTCTTAACCGAGTGAATTCTCTTGGTATTATTTCTCTATGGCATATATAGTATACAGTTTATGCAGTACACTGTTTTGCACTTTAACTTTTGTTAAGTTTCTGTTTTTATTCTATATAGGAAAATAATTATAATTTTATGAGTATATTAAATAAAAGGAACAGGGGGTCAATGTGGACAATCATCTAATGTAATTTCCCACACAACAGTAGTTCTGTCAATTGTATATTTGATAGAAATTTGTATACAATTTGTATATAAATTATTTAACAGATATATATCAATGTTTCCATTTTTCTTAAATGTTGCACACAATGGAATATATTGGATGTATGTTTAAACGCTCAGAAAAAGGGAAAACCTTTACGAAGCACTTAATAACTGAATTTAAATTGTATACTATCGTACCAAAATAGTTGGATTATATTTGGTGTATAGATATTAATATTTTAATAGGTGTCCCATATAACAATATAGTAAAATATAAAGTAGATAATTTAGGTAATGGATAACGCTTCAATGTCTATATTATATTCCGTATTAACTCTATTAGAAGCCTAGGGTTTCTATTAATTTTTTATTTAGAGGGGTGGGCTTTTATTGAAAAGTAGGCTATTAATAGAGATGTAGGTATGTATAGTGCACTCCACAATGTTTCTACACATTTGACTTATGTTTAAATGCACAGAAAAGGAAACATATTTAGGAAGCACTTAATAACTGAATTTAAATTTTATACTATTGTACATAGGTACATGAATTATTTATTTCATAGTTACGGAAGTAAAATATTGTAATGTTAGCCATAGACAGTCAAGCTTACATCTATTTATCTGTGGAAATATTTTGTGGGACACGAAAAGCTAATATTTTGGGATCGTGGTAAATGGCAACAGCAGGTATTTTTTCCTCGAGTAAAACGTATCTTTTTACATTTAATATTATTATAAATGGAGATTATTATTGGAAAGTATTGATTTTATTATTATTAGGTAAAGCCTCAAATAGAGTGATCAATAACTATCACTATAAGACATTAATTTTGTCAAATTTTTACATAAATCTAGGGATACTACTACAACAGAAAAGAACTGGGAATATCCCTCTAGAAGATTTTCACTGATACTAAACATGGCTGAACTTATAAGTTAAACCTGTCTAATCGTGGAGCACTAATCCCAGGTTCCCACTCACAGGTAGTATCTGAGGACGAATTTATAGTCCAACAGCTGAGGAAGTTTATTCAAGTGAAAAAAGCCGAATTGAATGACCTCAAAATCTGAAAGTATAACTTAAGTATCTAGGTAAAAAATAAATTTCTGCCGTGTTTTTGGCCTGGATAGAATATGTAATGATCATTTAACTGTTTCCTATATTAAATAATAGGAGAAAAGTCTGTGATTATGGCCAATTTACATGAAAATGCATATTTTTCAGAAATTAAACATATTAGACATCTTTTTAATGAGAATATTACATATCATTTTGTTCACCTATATAGTTATTATCTACATCTTACAAGCAAAATTAGAGTTATAAATCATATATATCTATTATGCAGATATATTTGAATATCGTTATCAAGCCTATTTTATAGCAAAAATTATGGTTGTAACTGATTATTGAAAAATATTTAGACGGTAAATATGAATATGTATACAGCTAACTTTGATTGTAAGATGTAGATAATAACTAGCTGAACAAAATAATATGTAACATTCTCATTATAAAATATGAATAATACGTTCAATTTCTGAAAAATTTGCATTTTCCTTTAAACTGTACAAAAATCACCAAATTTTTTCTATTATTTAATATGCGAAACAGAAAAATGCTTACAAAATATTTTTTCCCACGCAGAAACACGGCAGCAATCCATTTTTACGTAGATACAAGTTATACTTTCAGATTTTGAGGTCATTCAATTCGGAGATTTTCCTTTGAATAAACCTCCTCAGCTGTCGTTCTATTAAGCCCTAAATATTACCAACTATAATAGTCTATAAGTACAAATAAGGAATGTAGGCTATCCACACAAAGTTTTATAGCCTAAGGAATAGCGTGCAAACAAGAAATATAAATATTCAGATTTTTCGAAATCATGAAAATCTTTAAATGAACTGATTATTTTCTACCTGAAAAAGAACAAGATTTTGATAATATTATACAAATGATTTCTCTCTTTTTATTTTTAATTATCATTTTATCTCCCAAAATAGATTATTTTTCGATAATTAATTAATTAGTATTATCCATTATAAAATAGAGAGATTTTGCGTCTGCTTTAATCAATATTTAACTTATGCGTGGAGCATTAGCAAAATTATAAGCGTATTTGTATTATAATTACATGGATGTTGGTTTGAGACTATATTCTGAAGTATAAGAGATTAAATAAGATTGTAACTTGTCCAATGTTAGCACTCTCGATAAATGTTTCAACAAAAGTGTTGAAAATCAATTAATATACTATTTCAATTAACCTTTTGGGTTAATGATAAATGATTTACATTACTTATTATAATAAATATAGATCGTTTTGTAAGAAATTTTGTCTTTATACTAAATATTTTCAGTAATAAGTACTTATTTGGCTAAAAATGATATAGCGCTATCGAAATTTCTGTTTTAGAACACAAATATCATATACTATTAACTTCCAATAGCCAAATATTATTGCATATTGATTATTGGAAAGCAGTATGAAAATGAAATCATTGGGTTTCTCTAAATTGATTGCTTTTAATATAAATGCTTGCATACTCGTAATAATCAGTTGTTTCGATCAGCGCATAGATTGCAATCAGGAGAGTATGGTGGCTACATAAGAATACAGACTGCATGTTCCATTGAGGTAGTCTTATGTGGCCGAAGCAAGAAACGTGTTGGCGAGTATTGTGAATGAAACGAATGTTCTCCATTAAAAGAGGTGGATTCAAGTCGCATAGAAAGTTCGCATTTGTTTTAAGAAGTTGATGTAAAAGTATGAATCTACCGTCTCTCCTCTATTGAGCACTTGAATGAAATGTGTGCCACGGATTGAGACAGCAACAATTACGAGGAATTTTCTTTCCATGGTCGATCTCACCGAGGTTTGACGTCTATTGTCTTCTGGC
>JAYRBW010117001.1:0-17462 GCA_036023295.1 Invenusta paracnida
TAACTATTAGATTTAGACGAAGAATCATGTAGCATATTGACAATTAGTGACAAAAACATTATCGTTACATATCACAAGATATTAGCATATTTACACTGTCTCAAATGGGAACAATATTCCTATAAATTTCCGTAGACGTCGTCTTGCTTTTCTAGTGTTAATTTGCATCTTAGCCTTGATTGTTTCTTTGATCTTTTAAAGCTTGATCGATTTTTCTATGATTAATTCAGATTTCGACCTCACACGTTTTCTTAACTTCTTTAATAGTTTCTACCCTACTCTTAAATTCACCCATAAATGGGACACCAATAATTCAATCGCTTTCTTTGATATCGTTATTTTGAGAATTAACGTCTCTTCAATTCAAATTTTTTGTAAGACTACTCATTCAAATTCCTATTTTTTCTCTTTATTCTATTAAAATAGAAACTTCGATTGCTCAAAATTTATTCTTGCGTGCTCCCCGCATCTGTGTAGCACTGAATTTTAGTTAATGATGTAGCATTCATTAATACATTTCTTTTTAAACTGGCTTATCCCAAATTTATTTTCAAAAGGCTCTATCTTCTGCTGAATTTTCTCTATATAATCCTAAAATCAGACTTCCTTTCTCTCTCAAGAATAAAATATTTGCTCCGTTAACTTCGTCTTTAAATTCTAAACTAACAAATCTCTGCCTAATTCGTTCCAATCTAATTTATTGCTCATTATCAAAACAAACTGAAATTTAATATTGGTTCTAATCGCTCTTCCCCTCCAGCTTCTCTTAGCCAACCGGGTGTTTACCGTAATCCTTGTAAAACCTGTAATAAAGTCTGTAATAAAGCCGCTTTTAAATAATATTAATATTGCTTCAGCTAAATCTGTCATTAATGCCTTGAAAGTGCTCTTTACCTCCACACAACCCATACTTCGATATGTTCGTATTTTTTGTTATTGGTGATTATAGGGATTATCTATTAATATGATTTTATAATATCAATCAGTTGTATTTTGATTTATTATTTGTTTTAATAATGTATTTTTTTAAGATACAATCTTATTTTTTCCTATTATAATATGTTATACTTCTAAAGTTAATTGTGTTGATTGAAAATAGTTATTAGTGATAAACCAAAACTTCTGTTATTATTTTTATTTTTTTAATTGTAGAGTTTTACTTTTCTACTACTGTAATTGTTTTTAAGTAGAATGTTAACTAATAGGATTATAATAAATAGGTTATTTGGTCATTTTTAAGACATTTTTTTAATTCATCAGTTTTGCGCTATATGGCCTGTGAAATATAATAGTTCATAGTTGTTAATTATTTTTTCACATTGAATTCTTGTTTTATCTACACGTATTTTTGTTAAATATTGATCATGTTTATCTTTGTTGTGGTCTTTAAAAAATCTTTTCTTTGTTTTCTGAATCAAACAGATTGTTTTTAACTTAGAAGAAACATACTAAATATTTCATTATGAAATAGTTAAAAATAATTTTACACGGTATATAATAAAACATTTTAAATTTAGTATTTTATATAACATATTTGGTAATTAAATTTAAGGATGCAATTTGACAATTAGAAAATAGTCCATTTGCAAATGGATCAACAAAACCATAACGACAGTAAAAGGTTAATGACACGTTTTATTACATGAGTATTTTTATGTCAAGATTTATAGGGTATATTTATGAAGTTTAAAGACGAAAGTATATAATATTGTGTTTTAATTATTTCATAAATTTATTTATGGCACATTTTGTACAGTTCTTTCTCCGGCGTATTTCCTTCAATAATGTAGGGTGTTTCTCAAACTATAGGGTATTCAGTTCCGAATGAGACAATTGTACTTCATTATAATATTGGACGCTGTCTTTGGTGCTGCTAAATTGAAAATCAATGGTAAATTAATCAAAGTTCCAATTAAGGCTCTTAACCGTCGCTTTTTAAACTGTGCTATCAACTATAAATTCATTGTAAAAGTATCACAGTTAAAAGTTTCGTTGAGACTGTAGTAGGCTGCTCACTATAAAACTGTTTGTTAAAACCAGGCGTGTGAACCTGGATTCGAACTTGCTTATACCTTGGGGTTTTAAGGAGAAGTATGGTGGCCAAGTGGTTTGGACGCCATTGGTAACGGTGATTGAGAACAAGCTCATGAATTACGGCAACTCTTTGGTTCATCTACGAAGACCGTCTCTATTTGCTCTCATGCCAGTCTATATTTATCGGGAAATCATATATGACTAACGTACGATTGCATCATTTAGAACTGAAAATCCTATATTTTGATTTTACTTTCTCTATTTTATTTTTATTCCTTTATATTTTATTTATTGTGCTTGTTATGTATATACTATCTAGCTCTCTCTCTCTCCTACTGACTCTAGCTCTCTCCCTCTCTATACATATATGTATAATATTTAAAGCTCTTGTTTTTTGTTTTGAAATGTTTGTAATAATCGTGTTATGCATTTGTTTTTCATTAAATTTTGATTTTTTTTATATTTAGAAGCATTAAATTCTTTTTTAAATGTAACATTGTTTTTTTGCTTTTATTATATGATCTCATGTACCTATGTGCTTATTTGGCAGGATTATCACGTAATAATGGTTCAGAAGTCTTCTCCGGATTCCCTTGTCTTCGATTTCGACACAACCTTACCATTTCCAGTTACATTTGAGTCTTACATTTCTGAGGCAATTTTGAAAAACGACGAATTTCCAGCAGAATATCACAGGTGAAATGTTAACAATAAAAATAGTTGTTGTCCAGTTGAATAACAGTATGTTGAAATGACACTTGCATTTATATTAATGAACCTTTGCGTTTAGTCTAAGCATATCCCTGAATGCAACTCAATAGCAACGTAGTTTAATATACAAATAACATATGCAGTATGCAAGATTGTAAAGCGTCCATCTTTGTGGTCTCACAGCAACGACATACCTGTATATCTCTTCTCACCCAGATTCTTTCGAGTCGTGTCAGGGGATGCCTTGATGCGTCACATGGCTTCCGATCGAAGTCACATGCTGGATCCAGTCGATGGGGTCACCTTTCTCAAGCCCACACCCAACTACCCCTGTATATCCACTCCGGAGTCGACCAATAACCTGCCGAACTACCTCGACATGACTATGATTCTCGTCTCGGGAGACGCTCCACCTACTGATAATATCTCACCAAGTGACTTCTCTGGGCCCTTTGGTACAGTTGTCACATTGGAGGATTTTGTCAAGTTTTTTTCTGGGTGACACTGCGTCGTATAAGTGTTAATCCACACGGTCAGCTAAATAGATTTCGCGCGAATTTTGCTTTGTTATTTATGATTGTTTCTCAGCTATTAAATGTACAATTTTTATGCAGATAATAATACTGATTGCCAATATCGAAACAAAATCGTCTAGTAGGTGAACTAACTAATATTAGCAACTGGAAGGGCATTTTTCTGTAATATTAGTCTGTTTCGAATTATTTTAGAGTACATGAAATTATTATTTATTAATAAAATTAATGAAAGTCAAATTGTCATACATTTCTTTTGGCAGAATTGTGAGAATATTTTACCTGACCGTTTCAAACGTGATATTTTTGTATAGTATTCTAGATATAATTTTAAAAATGATGAGACATACTCTTGTAACATTTTACTTTATTGTTTACTCAATCTTAATCTGTTTTATAAACGTGATTTTCTTGGGAAGTCCTTTTGAACTATTTAATTACCTTTATTTCTACTAATATTTATTTTTATATAATATGACCTTATTGAGCTCATTGTTATTCTCTAATATTGTGTTATTATATATATACAACTATTTACGCTTCACTTTTTTATAGAGTTTCGTATAATATGTTTTAATATACTATGATATAATGTTTAAAGGATTTTTGTTTTTTATATTTGAGAATATAGTTGATTTAAATTACATATTTTTAAAGCTTATGACTAAAGCTCCTTTGATTTTAATAATGAAAACCCCCTTTGTGCAAAAAATATGAATTTTGTTTCATTAAAAATACGATGTTTCGATCTCACCAAAAGACAATTATCAAGTAAAGTAAATAATACTTTCATAAATAGATATAGATAAATAATATAATATAGATACTAGAAATTACATAAAAAATAGCCAATTAGAAGAGCATTAATTAAAAACTAAACACCAGAGAAAACACTTACAATCAATTACTAATGTTTGATAAATCAATAATATTACTACAGACTATAACTAATTAATATTAAAATAAACAGAGATGGGTATGTTATACATAAAATTTGAATTACTATAAGAAATAGTTAACTGGATTTGCGAAATTTATAAAACAGAAAATTAAATTAAAAACATGATAATTATAAACATTGAAAAAATCGGCTATTTACGTCAGCCGAATACATTGTATAAGCGGCTTCAATTATAAGTCTAGTTTCAAGGTTAGAATTACGATAATCAGTTTAGACTAGTTCAAATGAATGGAATAACCAAAATTGAACGTGTGTATGTATAAAAAGACCGTTATTTACATTACAGTTAGTTGCTGATAGCAGACTTCTGTTTTAATGAGGTTGGGAATATTACGGCCGGTTTCACCATAATGTACGTCCTTATAGAGCTTACAATTGATACGATAAACGCCAGCGTTATTGGGATGTATAGTGCTAGAATTGGAGACCAAGTTAGATTTAAGAGTTGCATATGGGTATAACGTTGGCTGTCTTTCATATGTTAGGCATTGTCATGTGCATCAGAGAACAGTTGTAAAGGTGGGTTAGAGGTTTGCAGAAGTTTTGCGGAAAAATTATCATTACCAGTCAAAACGATTGTTTTTAAATGATGGATAAGAATTTTATGAGGATCTAGCTATACATATGTGGGCACCAATGAGTGGAATTCAAACCGTGTACTGCTGTATTGGGTCTACATGAAAATACGACGCAAAAAGAATGTTCTGTGGCAGAATAAGAAACGAATTACTATCTAATTCAGTTAATTTATTTATATAATAAGAATCAATAATATTCTAAATTATTGTTGATGATTAACTTTTTAGCCCAGTGTAGTTCAACCTTTTCAAGTTTAGATTTAATACAAATAATGCTGATAAATATTAAAATCACATTCTCTGTATAAGCGTCTAAGTCTAATTAGACTTTGGTTAGTTTATTTCTAAAAGATAAGTTTTCCCACAGCAATAGTGTTAAAGTATAAAAATAAGTTAGTGAAGAGGCCAGTGTGTATGCTGTAAAGTTCATGAATAATTTCACTGTAAATACATGATTAGGCGGATAACTGCGAAAGCGAGCAAATTGTTTAGTTAATTTTAATCCTAATAAACACAAAATTTACAGAAATACACTGGCCTCTTCACTTACTTATTTTTATAGTTTATTTCTATAATTAAGAATCAATCATATTATAAATATATATTTGTTATTGATTAACTTCTTAGCTCAGAGTGGTTTAACTATTTCAAGTTTAGATTTAATCTTAAATAATGCTGATAAAGATTAAAATCACGATCTCTGTAAGCGTCATCGTTTTTTTTTAATTAGAAATTTCCAAATTGGGGGGATCCATGGTTTATTATTGGACGTTATATATAATAATGGTATAACTAGGAGTTGACAGATATATATGCGAGTGTAACATTTTGTACATATAAGATGATATGAACATATATATGATAAACACATACATATAAAAGATGATTTGAATTAGACATTTCAAAAGAATAATGTCAAAATTTTTGTTGTTGATATTTTTAACATGAGTGACAATTTTATCTCCTGAATTTCTTAACAAAAAAATAACACCATATTATGTAACATACGTATGAATATATAATATAATCATTTGATTTAAAACAATAATATAAAGAATTATCATAAATTGATTAATTATTTTCCATTATCTATCATCAATCTACATATTGATATTTACATTTTTCATCGAAAATGGAATACCAAATTTTGATACCTATATTACAGAGATATAAAACAATATTTATAGTTGTCATATAATAATTGTACTATTTTCGTATTATAATAAATTTTATTTTTTGGAATGAATATATGTAATATAATTTTTCATTTGATAATAAATATTAAGTTATGTACACTACGCGTCAACAAAAATAGCATCATGCAAAACAATTAATGTTCACAATATTAACTATAACACATATGTGGTTTGTATAATACTAATATTTTTGGCGTATAATTTTTGTAAGAAAATTAAAACTTCTAAATTAAGTTTTTTTCATTTTATTTACTTTGGTAATATGTGATTATTTATTCGTTGATTAATAATAAGTATCAAAAAAGGATAAATACATTTATATACTTGTATTATTTGTATACTTGAAAATTCATATATTTGTATTTTCAGGTTTCCATCGTCGGTATCACGGAAAAAGGTGCTATTAATATGTGAAAAATAGATTATTATCAGAAATCAAGATTTTCTTCCTATTTCTATAAAATTGTTCAGTAAAAAAAATTAAATAGTCAAAGTATAATATAGTAATTAAATAGTAATTATAAAGGATATGTTTTACATTTTAAAAATTATTCAGTTTAATATTTTATAGAATATTTTTAAAACATAGCACCCTTTTTCAAAAGAGAAACTACACATATAACACTTTCTTAATCGAGAGACCATATTTCAACAAAACATTTCAATTCAGTATACTGTTTTGGGTACGCATCAGTGTATACATTTCATGATGCAACACTCGTGCCCATGACTGCATTACCATACAAGGTAGGGAATAAATATCACAAAATAATATTGAATTAAGTACGAGAAACGAAACAGTTAATCGGGTCGTCTAAATAACTAAGTAAACCGCTAAGTTGGTGAAAATGCACATACTTGAGCAACTTTTCCCTTGTGTAACACATATAGCACCTTTTACTTCGTATACCTCGTAATTATACTGACTGAGTAAAACACAAATATTTCTGCACATTTTGTTATACATAACTTACTCAGCATGTATTACGTTAACAGCTTGGCATTAAAATCTTAATTTCGAAATGTTTTCACATTGGACCTTTTTCCGTAATACTGACATTATATTAAAAGGATATTACTTTAGCGATTAGCACTTTGTTACTAAAACTAAATTTAGTAGGGTTATGCTTTATATATAATTATGACCGTTTTATAGTGTTAATTAACGACATACTAAAGATAATTACGTCACTAATTTATTTGCTACACATTACTATATATACCAAGAATAATATACACTTAGAGGTCAATTATGGGCATCTCAATCCACAGTAGTAATAATAGATCTATCAATTTTTATTTCTCAACCCACGTACTAGAACAATTCTAAGTATTGTCCGTTCCATATATGGTGTGCATTATTCAGCAAAACTATACAAAGATTCTTTGTTATTATGAATGGAGTAAGTCCGTTCATTTTGTCTGATTAATGTATAGAGCATATTATATGTAGTAATAAATATACACAGAGGGTTGACTCAAAGGCGTTGGCTATGTAAAAGAGTTTATATATAATTTGATTATTTCTCTATAAAAGCCACTTAAATTATATGAATAATAAAATGAATATATACTTTCTTAATAAATAATTTTACATATTGGAAAATGTAATATTACAATTAATATCATTTATTCATTGAAACATACAAAGTTTTCTTTAAAATTAATTGGTGTATACGTTGCATCTGTCACCATATTTTTTAGACGTATTAAAATTAAAGGGTAAATAATTAACTAAAGATTCATATTTTCTTTATTATAATGAGCAATAAAAACATTCTATTTTGTAGTAGAGAAGACTATAATTTGAAAAAAAACTGAGTACAATCTGGCAATAATGTAACTTCTCAAGACAGAATTTCCAAACATTTTAAACGGCGAAAAATTTAAATAAATTACGATAAATCATTTGTCGATTAAGGTGGAATAACCATTAGAACACTAACACTTTCAACAAAATTAAATGTGAAAACTGTGTGGCACGTATGCAATCATCATCTATAGAGCTTTTTATTAAAAGCCCGAGAGCTATTTAGATAGGTACAATTAAAACATAACATGTTTACGTACTAAGATTTGGAAACAAGACGGCTTTTTAAATGTAAATTAACTACGATAAAAATACTATAATTTGTGATATACAATCAACTTGCTTTGATGGGCGTTTATTGTCGGAACTTTTGGCGGAATTAAATCATAATTATATGCAATGCCGTAAAAAGGAACATTTATCGATACAGAGTTATGAATTTTGAGTAAACTACATAAAACTGTGTATAAATCCCATTGTGAGTTATATATTTACAATAAAACGATTTTATATAGCAGTGATACTAATTAAACATAAACATATTTTTATAATTGAAGGTTATTATTTCAATTAATAAACTGACGTGCGTATTGTAATCTGAGACATTAAAGGAAGCTTGATGTCGTGGCTAAATATTACTTACAACGGTATTTTTAAATTAAGAATTATTATTATTTATCATATTTAGCTTAGACATTTTAGTATAAACATTTTTGACTATCTGTTTTGATAAAAAATAAGTGGTATATAATGGTCTTGGTCAAATTGTAAGAGCATACAAAGACTGCGTACTATGTAGAAAACTGCAAATATTTAGCAGTCTAACAAAATCAAAGGAGTCAAGATAATTATTCCTATTGATCCTTTTCTTGATGTTCTTATAATCAGATCTGCTGATAACCTTAATTTTAAAGTCTTTCGTATATCGACTCATTCAAACTCTTGCCTTCATTGTTTTCTTCTTTTCATCTGTTAACATTAAAATCAGTGTGGCCCAGTAGTCGGGAAACTTTTATGAAAGGAAAAAGGAAATCTGCTTTCTCCTCTCTTGAAGAGCTCGCCTATCCGAAATATATTCTAAATAAAGCGCTTTCGAACCAAGACTTCGTCTATCCTAAATGACTCCGAAATTCGAATTTGAAAATACAACTTGCAATTCTTTCGCTCCGGTCATAAACTCCCTTCGAGAGTATTCATACATTTTTTTTATATTCGTTCTGCTTCCATTTTTCTTTTTAAATAAACGCTTATTGTTATCTATACGACTAAATTATGAGCTAAATGTTTCAATAACAACATACTTACAATACTTTTTATTGGTTTTTTTAAATGGAAATGTTTGTTATGTTATGTATTATTAAGTAATGCTTTATTATCATACATTGTGTTATATTATAAATTTATATATTACTAAATATCTAAAAGTTAAATATAACTAATGGAACATTAGTAACTTTTTGAGTATCAAATTTGGGTTATAGCTGTACTCTATGTTACAAAAAGAATCACATACTGTTTTGGACAGCTTGCACGCGTGAAATATACGTACAAGTACATATATACGTAATTACAGATTATAAAGTCAATAAAATGGGGTCCATACTATCGTATTATAGTCATGAGCAATATTTGTCTCTTAATTACAATATGTATAATATTAACAATTCACCTAAATATACGTACATATATGTGCATAAATATATTTAATCTTTTTACAATATTTAAAAGCGAAAACGTATTTCACCACTTATCAAATGCAAATGAAATTTTGGATAATGATGGTTTTTAAACAAAAAATATAATAATGGTTTCTGCATTTGGTCCGAAACACTGAAAAATACAAGTATCCAAATTCAGCTAATAAATCCATGTTTAGTGGGAAAATAAGACGATATATATTGCATTCTATCGGGCAGATTTTTGAGACAAGTAAACTCCCACAAAATATAATTTAAATGAATAATTTAATTTTTTAGTTATAATTATTTATATATATAATTTAAAAAAAAACATAATTTCTAATTTTAATGAATTGTAATGCTATATAGGGTATATTAATATATATTAAATATGATATATTTATATGTAGGTTTATTAATTTTAAATAAGGAATAAAATTAAATCAGAAGTGTATTCTAGTATTCTGTATTCTAGTATTCATATTTCCTTGTAGACATTATAACCTGGGCAGTTAGACAGACAAGCGGTACAACTGCTACAAACCACTAAAAAGGTAAGTTAGGGAGTCGATACGTTCTTTCGACTCGGTAACCTTTACGTCAGCCCGTTACTATAACTTCCGGGATACATGGCGTTTCCAACCTTCCACCTATTTTATCCGTCTTATGAAAACCGCCGAATATAGGTATCGATTTGGGTGAAAGATGTTGCAAAGGAAAAGAAGAAATACAGATCGCACATTTTCAGCACGTTAAAGTGAATGAATTTACGAAGATGGAGTGCCCGTCCAACCCACAACACATCTGAGATTTGTTTCTGCAAGAAGAGAGGATTCGTCTACATATTTGTCTATCCCGACCATAGAGTAACATACTTGTGTTCCATACTCCCATGATCCTGACCATAGCTCTTCCCAGCCTGTCGTACGTACATATATAATATGATACACATTCTTCCACTTTTACAACTTCAACAACTTCACGTTACTTGGCTTCTAATTCAGAGTGAACGCCCAGTGTAACTACGTCCCTATCTGCGTGTTCTACAACTGTGCATCTGCTTTAAACAAGGTATTTTGAAGACATGTATATAGTTTGTGCATCATAGTTGACTTGTATGTTTTAAATATTAAATAGGTTTCTATTTTGTTCACTGTCTCTATAAACATGTTTCTATGTTCTTATGCTCAATGTCAACGGTTTCATAAGAAATAAGTAATAATTTGAAATATCCGAGAAATAAATTCTGAATATTCTAAAAAAACTATAATATATGCAAAATAAAAATACATTTCACTGTCTCTGAAATTTATAGATAAATAGATTAGATAATTCGGTTTGCTTTAGAAAGTGAGTGAAAGGTGTAATTATATCTTTCTTATAAATAAATAATTGAGTTATATAATGTTTCTGTTTATATATTAGTCGATAATTTAAGAATCACACTAGGGATACATGACAAAAACAATCGTTATAAAAGTTTATATTTTACTAAAGCGATTGATTCAGTGGGAATAAAAAACAATTAAATAACAATAATTGAAACACGTTTAACTCCATAAAATAATATAAAAAAGCAAGTTATATTCTAATTATTAAGTTAAACAATTGTGTATTTTGATATGTATAAAATTTGTACATGCAAATGAGTTGAGTTAATCAATGTTGACTGATCACAATTTCTTAAACTTATATCATCTTCCTTCATGTATACATACATAAATAAACTAATACGCCTAATTGTAATATTTGATTCATGATACGTTTCAATTTAGTGAATCTCGTTTTTCAGATATAATTCTCTTTTTCTGCTTTTTTGTTGTACACAATAAATTATATTTAGCAATATTTCGATACATGCATCTTTATATAAACAAAAATCGTAATTGTAATTGAAAACATGGAATATTTAATTATTCATATGATATAAATACAGCAATTATTTCCTTTACAATAAATTTTCGTTAATGATGTAAAAATTATACTCACGCTTCTTATAACGATCAGTAAACAATAGAAAAATACCAATACTATATATTATATAACTTTTTCCATTGATAATAGTAGATTGGTCCATATCTCAATTATAAAATGATTACTTATAAGAACTTCTGACCTTTTTACTGTGTGTATGCAATACTAACTAAAAACATCTGTTTAGGCTGGCATCTGCAAGACTATTGTATTTCATAATGGCATGCAGTTTATTTTATTGGTAGGGTATGCCGCAGTAAGCATTGGCGGTATAGTTACACTGATGCTGACACCTCAGAACGCGTGTATTTTGTCGGAGAGCATTTGTCATACAAAACACAGTCTATGAGAACATTATTCAAAGGAATGCAGCTCATAATCAATACATAAGCAGTGCGTGATTACTTCAATAATTAGTTTGCTCTAAGGAAGTTCTTGCTAGGTGGTTATGAATGACTTAAGCATGCTTCAATCGTAGCTATTTTCTCCATCTAAGATGATATATTTATAATTATTTTGCTGAAAATGTGTGGATAACAAAGTTGAGCAAATCGTTTTTGAATTATTTCCTGAGCATCGTTTTTGTTCTTCACCTCATCAGATGGCATCGCATCGGTCGAAACTCTCGCTACCTGTAAAGCAGGACGATCGGAGCTTCGAGGAGCACCAGCAGGATCTCTTGGAACGAATGCAACAGGCCTTAAACCTGCAAGAGACTCGAGCTCCCGAGGATAACATGATCCGAGACGACTTCTTCTACGATCGGATGTCACAGAAGATGCTGGATCAGCGTGGGAAGTGGGAGGAAAACATTCGTCAAATGCGCGAGGAGTTTCTGCAGCTTTCCCCGAAGAACACGCTATCCTCCAACTTCTCCTCTTTTTCTAACAGTCCTATCCCCTGGTCCAACAATGGGCCCCCCATGTCGCCGAGCTCGATGATGAGTAGCCGAAGCAGTACACTGAACAGCAGCCGAAGCAGCACGCTGAACAGCCGAACGGGAGCCATGAGCAGTCCTAGTGGGACACTGACAAGCAGATCGGGCACTCTGAGAAGCATGAACGACTGTTTGGAAGAATTTCAACCGGGTCTGACGATTGAACCATCCCCGCCTTCGTTTCACCGGGGAGAAGACGGCCAGATTCACTATCGCGTCTATATTGACGTGAAGGACTTCAAACCAAACGACATAACCGTGGCAGCGAAGAACAACAAACTTTCTGTCTCGGTGAAACATGAGCACACAATGGGGTCGACAACAAGTACACAGGAGTTGAGTCGAACACTGGATCTTCCCCCAAATGTGGACAAGAGCCAGCTCACTTGCAACGTAACTACCGATGGGATTCTCATGCTAGACGCCCCCGTCAGCTGTCCTAAGTACGAACCGGTCCCTGAAACTTTACCCAGCTCACAGCCGAACATCTACGTGGACACCACTCCGGTCAAGTGCCCCTCTATTGGCTACTTCTCCTCATGCAATTCCACCCCCAAATCATCGGTGAGCCAGATGGACAGCGCCTGGGGTAGTACACTTACGGCCCTGACCAATCAGGACCATCGACTCTACCTCGAAGTTCCGATTGGCCAGAACTACACCGCCGAAGAAATCGATATCAAGACTCAGGACCAAAAGTTATACATCCATGCTCGCCATGAAGAGGGTCACGCTAACAAGTCTTCCAGTTTCCACGAATTCTCCAAATGTTATGACATCCCAGCCAATATTGACCCTTACTCCATTAATGCCAGATTCGAAAATGGAGTTCTCTACGTGCAATCTGAAGGTATATAAATAGAGTATTTCTTGGAACGTTTATTGCTTTCTGAATCATTCTTAATATTGTATCCATTTTCTGACAAAATCTAACTTATTCAATAAACTCGAATCATATACATCAAAATATATCAGATTAAATCTATTTCATATAACACATTATATATATATATCACTATTAAATTTTGCCATCACATCTTGAAACCTTTTGTTCGAAGAAAAAACATTATTTTCAAAATATTTATAACTTTATAAACATTCACTTCAAATATATCTTTGTTTTTCTGCTAACACGTGCACATGCAAATACGTTCTATAGCAAAACTACATGAGATGTCTTATACTTGGCTTCATTGCTACGTGCTTTATACAAGCTATCATATCCAAGTTATATGTACAATGTGGGATCTTCAATTAACTCTATTTTAGCATTTATAATATTGTTGTTTAATTTCTTTTGTACAATATTTACTAGATTACCCGATAATACCAAGAGTACACTGTTTACATACATATTATTATCATGATATTAATATACATTATACATAGATATCACATTATTATTCGGTATTCCACTGTGTTTTCTAATGCATATATATATATATATGTATAAATGATATGTAATTATGTATGCTACATAAAAAGACATTACATACATTAGTTACCCATTCGTATATTATTAATTGGTTTTCAAATTCGATAAATGTACAGACTATCAATAATAATGATTAATTTTCTATACTGTATTATTCAAAACATTTTTCTTATTTTGTCTGTGTCTTGGCTCTTTCTATATATTATCGTATTGCTTGTAATATAAAGTTGCAAATATATTTCGAAGTTGAATCTAAACATGACATGTTTCGCTGTTGGACATCTTTCAACTGTTCCCTGTCTAGAATTAATCACATATACGAATGTAATAATACAAGAAAAGGTGGTCTTATTTATATGATAACAATATATAAAATAACTATTTCTCATTATACAAAATATCGAAGAGTATTTAAAATGGTAAATTATCTAACATTGAGACAATAATATCGAACATTAAATAGTTTGTTATACTTATGAATCATTCCTTCAATTCGAATCTATTTAAGCAGGAATAAAAAAATACAATTCTGTTAATTTCATTAAATTATTCATTTCTTTTAAAGCAGTCAAATGTAGATACCTATATTACATTATGCAATTTTAGAATACATAAACACTAGTAATATATTATCCTATAAGAGAGTTACAATAATGCTGTATATAAATATTCAAGCAAAATTTGTGTTAAGTAATTACAAAATAGTCATTTGAATTCGCACTTGTTTAAGAAAATTATGTCAATCATTCAGCCTGTGTTTTACTTAAATCAATCGTACACTTTAATATTTAGTGATGCATGAGGAATGTTTTATTATTATTACAGTCGCGGTTTGCAGTAGGTGAAAATGAGGACACATTATGTTCACAGTAGCATTATGCATGTATATTACATTTTTGTCAATATTGGTCGATCTCTACAGCACATTATATACGTGTCTGGCAATTATTACTTTCAGTAAAGTAACTTACAGATCTTGTTGTGTAATCTCATAAACAATAAGATTTTCATACAGCGTCATTGCATATTCAAGAGCCTACAAATTGTAATCTGTGGTTTAATAGCATTAATTGCATATGACTAGATTCAAGGATTGGATTAATTATATAATCATTATTGGTATAGCTACTTACTAAACAGCATATTTTTGTGAAAATTGTTCTCTTACATAAAATATGTTTTACTTTTATTGAAGTAATACATATTATTCATATATTCCAGTCCCATTCTGTCGTATAACCTGATTTTCACATGCGTTAGAATATACGTAGAACAAAATTAGGATAAATGGTTCACATACAGACATAGTGACGCAGTTTAATTTAACAAATTTAATTTGAGTAATCATAAAATCTTTAAGTGTAATAATTGGATTATTAATATTCGACTTATTATCAACGATATATAAAATTGTGATTATTTTAATGTCATAGTTTCAATTCTTCGAATGCGCATTTGTTAACAAAAATAAATATTTGGTATCATAATAAAAACAGGTAATTCA
This sequence comes from Invenusta paracnida, assembly GCA_036023295.1. Lineage (NCBI taxonomy): Eukaryota > Metazoa > Platyhelminthes > Proseriata > Coelogynoporidae > Invenusta > Invenusta paracnida. The sequence goes on from JAYRBW010117001.1 coordinate 15,353, forward strand.
AATTAATTAATTAGAATGGAGTTCGAACAAACTCGCACATTTTGTCATTTGATCGCCAGTCCAACACTCTACCTTTGGACCACCTTAGATTAACCTTGTTATACCATTATGAGTATATAACATAATAATTGTCATCACTCATCATTTAAGGCATTTAAGTTACGTGGGGTGGTGATGAAAAATTACGTTCCCGAAATTCCTTATATCCAGAAGGTATTCAACTACATCAAAGATAGGAACTATATAATATGATATATTAACTGAATTGTTAGTATATTTTTAAGGGCAGTCTGTATTATATTTTTTCAGTTATAACCTGAGTTAAAAAACACTAAATTCAGTAAAAATCAGACTAAAACCACGTATAGACTTAGTTTAGAAACAAGCTATTTTAACTAAACACATTAGTTCGCATACTAATTTTATTAAAACAGAAAAGTTTCATAAACACTTAGTATATATGTTTATTATGTCTAAACATGGCATTGTAAATTTATGAAGCACTTAGTAAGCAAATACTATTGTTATAGAGTGTAAAATCCCCTTGACTTAGAACTAATTGATTGTCATCCAGTCTATTACAAAGTCAAATTCACATTTCTATGACAATTCAGTTACGAATAGTGTTGATCAATATTGTTTACATTTTGTTGGTATACATAGGTATATTTTTAAATGACTGTCTACGAAAAAAACAGGATACGTAATTTATTTTCTTATAATTCGGTTTTCAATAAATTGTACAAATGTAGTAGTACAATGATTTGACGGAAGGAGGGTTTGGTAAAGTTTAACGTACGTTTGATGCAATGTCTGTATTGGTACGTAGGTATGCGAAATGGTTATTGAATCGTTTTTTAAAAGGTATTATATAACGATTTAGTGTCAGTAATGATCTATCCTATCGGGACATTCTACAACATCTATCATATATCGCTTTTTAATCCCACATACATAAGTTTTTTATATGTATAATCCATGTTATCCATTAATAGGTACATAGTGATACCAATAATCTCGTGTAAACAGTTGTCATATTAATCCTATATATTAAATCTAGGCATATATTATACCTGTATTCGTACACTCACCCACGTATTTGTCTAGCATACCAACCTACCTATCTACATACCCAGTTTTATCCCAACCGATACATGTTACCAATAATAGATACTATTCGTATGTATTCTCCCAACTCGTAGGTATTGGCAGCCATTATTCGGGGAATGTTGATTATAGCAGTTTTATTTGTAGAATCGTGGAAGTGATGTTGTACAAAGCTCGTTTAACTGGCTATAGAAGTAATGTAATCAATAAATTGTTGAATAACTATTATCTGCAGTATACTTTTCTCTCATTAAATTTTTGTTTTGACTTAATGCAACATTACAACAAGTGTTTCAATGACTCGAATTTGTTTCGTGCGAATAAAAAAACAATTATCAAAATATGACATCATTCCACAAGCATATTTAAAGTAAATTATTTACATTGATTATTTATAAGGATTTAATTATTTAAAATGTGACAAAATATAACAGTTGAAAACAGTCACTACAATTTCGACATTACAAAGTAATGAAAAATTTAATTATTAGTATAAAGAGAAAATACTAATAAAATATTTAGATTACGAAATTGCATAATTTTACATGTTCCTGTGTTAGTGGTGCAATTGCTTTACATCTTCTGTTATATAGGTTTTCCCAATCAAATTTGACGAAAATCAGATCAAATCTGACATAACTACATTAAATCTTAAATCAAAGTTTTAGTAGACAGCAAATTTGAAAATAAAGTTATCAAATGTGACATATTACAGTAATCGAATTCAACAATTAATTACTGCACTATTTTAACGTGCTTCTTATGAATGATCTGAAATCTTAAGGACTAGCTAGTGATATACACTTAGAGAATAGTCTCGTTTATTCTTAATTACTACATAATATAGTTATACGTATATTTTCGGTATATATATGTATAAATTGGAAGATAATGACTAACCGTATTTAATATAAAATAATATAATTATTGATTAAAAAGAAGAACACGTCGGTAGAACACATTTAATACATCTAACTATAGTTTCATGGCATATCATCAGAGA
>JAYRBW010117012.1:0-17460 GCA_036023295.1 Invenusta paracnida
GAGAGGAGAGGAGAGGAGAGGAGAGGAGAGGAGAGAAGAGGAGAGGAGAGGAGAGGAGAGGAGAGGAGGAGAGGAGAAGAGAGGGACAGTATTTACCGGGAGTTAAAAGGGCTTTCCCACCCACATCTCCAACAGCATAGACACCGGATCGTGATGTGTTCTGATAAGCATCCACTAGAATGTGACCAGATGGGTCTTGGTTGATACCCTGTGTGCGAGTAAAAGGACAGGAGGGGTTCAATGCAGTATATTATCTAGAATACTGAGAATACAATACTAAAGACAACAAAGAATGGACGAGGAAAAGAAATCTAATTATTGTCTTATTTAATAAAAGGGTATTAATTTTAGAAACACAGTAAATACATATTAATACACATAAAAATACCAAATCAAGAAAAGGTTTAAATTCTGTTTGAAACATGGGTAATGACAACACTAACAATTCTGCTTAAATCTCAATCAAGTTATATTTAGCCATAGATATAGAATAATTGGACTACACGATTGATATCAATTGTAAGAGCACTGAAGAGAAACTTGAAAAAATACCGGCCTCTTTTTAAATTTGCAGCATTTGTAAGTTAGATTACTGAAAACAAAGGGAATATTTGCAATAAACAAACAGTTTTTCATTCGCAATCAAATCGTCTTACAAAGGTTAAGGCACAGAAATCCACCTTGTCTACGTTTGAAGTATAGAAGTCATTGGTAATCATAGAATACAGACACTGTCGAGTTTTATACTAATAACTAAGTTACAAGTAAGTACTGTGCCTTTATCACCAATAAAATAAGGACAGCCACGTTTCCAGATCTTCCATCGTTTCGTTTAAATGAAATTGTCCAACTTATAGATGTTTAATAATATACTCGTTTGTATAAACAACTAGATCTGCATATTTTACTGACCATCAGTAATAATATCGACATTGTTTTCACAGCTGACAGATTACAACGCGCATAATGGAATAAATATTCAATATCTAGCGTCGCGATTATTCTCATGGTCAATTATTAAAGATGGCGGCAGTACATTGTAATGAGGAATGCACACAAATACCTAAATTGTATATTAAAAATGGGATATCGATCATAAAAATGTAACAGCAATGAATATAAGTACACTGTGCATCAATCTAATTGGGGGGCGGGGGGGGGGGGGCGGCGGTACACTCACACATTCGGAGAGACAAAAGTTGTGCGTATTGGGGCTACGGCCCATGGCCCAAATGAGGCAGTCCACCTCTTCCAGGACGCCAGCTGTTGAGTTGGTGATGACCCTGAGTCGTTGGCGTCCACCCTCGCCTTTCCCGCCATCCTCGACACGGGTCACCTGACAGTTGGCGTGCAGAGTGACTCCGGTGGCGAGGAGTTCCGAGCGCACTTGCTCTTGGATCATGGAGTCAAAGGGGCGCAGGAGCTGTGCGCAGTGGGGGGGGGGGGTGCACTACAGTCAGAAATCAATATTATCTGGCACAATAGATTAGAAGTGAATCCGGAAAATTATAATGAAGCCAGGTTTTCAAAGTACTCCATGCCAATACTGTAGTCCCCTAATGAATTCCCCACCCGTCTATAAATGGTCCCGTGTGGTACTTGTTAAAGTGCTTCCTAGTATTTCGTGTCAGTCTCGCAACTATAACCGTTGAACATCCGCGGATAGTTCGCTATATTTGTTGATGTCTAGTTTCGGTTTTAGCAAATAAACTGCACAAACACCTCTAACGCGTTGAATGTTTTGTTTGTTTGATTTAATTGGTTGATTTTGTTTACATAAATGCCGCACCCAATTCAAAAAGAATAATTTGCATAATTTAATTGGTTAATATTGTTTACTTGAATTCCGCGTAATTCAAAAAGAATAATTTACGAAAGTTTACTGGTTCAAATATTTCTGTTTGAGCAGCGCTGCGCGGAAATCAAGTAAACAACATTAACCAAACCTAAACTAAGCCCTGTTCGACTTGATTGTTTAACTTTTAGTTGCAAGATGAACGTTAGTATAGAGATTAACCTTATATCAAAATAGAGAACAAAATTTGGGGTAAATAGTAGAAAATACACACCAGTCGGACTAATTTGTAAATAATAAATAATATTTTAAATAGGATCATTTTCGTGTAAACTGACCGTAAACAACATTTTAGAAATTACTATAACAATTAATATAATGTTAATGATTATTGAAATTAAAAAAAAACTTAGTTTAACAAAGTTCCTCTTTTTTTGCCGTTGATAAAGTCAGTTGAGACGAAAGCGATCCGTGTTTTTTTAACATGTAACTTTATTATTTACAGTCAACTTTTCAATTCTTTTAAAAGGGAACAATTCTTTTAAAAGGGAACAATTCTTTTAAACCAAATACAGAAAATAGAGTCAAATTACCAATTTTTGGCTATTTCATAAATTTACCTTAAATATTTCAATGACATACAATGCAATATTGACGACTAAACCTAAAGAAATGCAATCATTGTACGATATTATATCTTTACTATACTGACTGACAATATGACGTAATTAAAGGAGCTTACAACGTCGGAGCGGGCTATGACGGAGACATTGGACCCGAGAGCATTGAGGATACCGGCCAGTTCAACCCCGATGTAACCAACTCCAACTATCACGGTTTTCCTTTAAGACAGGGGAGGGGGGGGGGGGTGACATGATTACAGTCTCTGTTTGGGAAGTATATTATAATTGAAGACACAACAGTACAAGTTCGAGTGGAATGTCCACAGAAAATGGACCCAATGACCAGACGAGCAGGCATATTTCCGTAAATAGTGCTATATATAAACAAATGGGAAACACAATTTGGACAATACCAATATGGCAACAGTCAGGTCGAGTAAGTTGAGGATATTCCGCCTTGTTTCTTTGTCCATGTTATGTTTTCATTATAGATTTGAAAAAGATACCTCTCTGGTCAGTATAGTATTCTGAGACCTATCTGCCAAAATGGGACAACAACTTACATAAAATACCCACTTGAAATGCTGTCGAAATAGTTAGTAAAATTGACTGTTTAATAACGGCAACAGCTTGAGTGATAAGACTTTTATAATACCACATAAATGCCAAGATAACAGTGTTTATAATACCACATAAATGCCAAGAAAACAGTGTTTATAATACCACATAAATGCCAAGAAAACAGTGTTTATAATACCACATAAATGTCAAGATAACAGTGTTTATAATACCACATAAATGCCGAGAAAACAGTGTTTATAATACCACATAAATGCCAAGATAACAGTGTTTATAATACTACATAAATGCCAAGAAAACAGTGTTTATAATACCACAAACGAGTTTCGTCCTATATGGGCATCATCACGAATTACAATAACATTTAATACTTAACTACATCAATGTAAAACTATAAAGCTAATACAGATTTTAATAATGAGTACAGCTTACACACAAATCTACAACAATACTAATAAGTAAGATTACAGCCCAAATATAAAACTGAGAACACGAATAAAGAGTGATTAGAAAAGGTTGCCTGAGAAAATAAAACCGACCTAATTGCATAAGAGAGCTATTAATAATTCTTTTGGTAAATGAAAAAGTCAAGAAAATGTTTGGCAATGTTTAAAATAGAAAAGTTAATAATATTACAGGAACAGATACATGAAAGGCAATAGTCGAATTTCTCGACGCCGAGCCATGCTCAGAAAGTCTAGTGACGAGTTGGCGCTTAGTTTGACGAATGTAACACCACTGCCTATTCTCAGAACAGGTAAAATACTGGCCTATTTTAAGTGATTTAAAAGCTAGTTTAAACGAAAAATTTAGATTATCCAAAAAATCTTTTAATTTATGTTTGAAAAGGACTGAATGCAGACTGAAATAAGAACCATAAAATATTCAAAGGAAACTTACAAATCACCAAAAACATGATTACAATTTTTGTTATTAAAAAATGAATGATACCAACTCGTATCCTACCAGCACTGTTAAATATTATTAAAAAAAAATTCACTGGACTGCTTATTCGTGAATTGAATTACATATTTCTAAGACTTGGTTGTTTACAATTTCAATGTTTCGAGGCCTATTTTAATAAGAGGCCTCGACCTATTCTATCTCGACTTCAAGCACTCAAGACGGTGCATCACAAAGATAGTAAACTATGGTCGAGGTCTCTGCTACTAACGAAAGATGCACTACTACTAAGAGATCGAATAATACAACATAAATACAATCAATATACTTAAGGCTGGTTTATACTCTTTCTTAGGTGACGGTCGCATGTCATCTACAACACTCAACGCCGTCGTCAGGTTGTACGAAGCTTGCGTATATTTGTGGCAAAATCAACATTTCCTTGCGTGAACGGAAACTAATAGCTACACTTTGCTGACTGTTTCCAGTATATAGCCGATATTGTTAAGATTACAAAAAGCCTTTCTTTAATATCGACTGAAGATACATGAACATTTTTCCTTTTTAATAAGTGCCCAATTTGCTTCGTTAGTTTATCGAACCGATAGCGACTCATGCGGAAGTACTTAAAATGTTTCATCGAACAATCGTATTTTCTATATCAATGCAAATTCCCTAAAACCTTCCTTTGTTAATTAATTTTTCTCATGTAGTATTTTCATTGACACCCTTTTCGAGTACGCAAATAAAGGAAAAAGAGATCAAAATCAGAATCATTCATATTTTCTTGGCATTCTATACAGTGCAACAATTGAATCTAGTATATAAACATCTTTGAGTCAACGTTGTGTAGGAAAATATAGATTTTGTTATTAGATTTGCGTTTACAGTTTCAATTACACGTTAACTGCCTTAAACATTGAATGATTGAATGTATAACTGATTTGTGCATTTAGATGTAGGAAATAAGACAAACGTCTTCAAATAAGAAAAGCGCATATCAATCTCACTTTGGCAGGTCCTCCAGTTCAAAAAAGCCATCGCTTGTGATTCCAAGTTCAGCTCCTGGAAGTAAACGGTTAGAAGTATAATTATAAATTATGAATTTTTTACTTAAAGTGAGTGTAGGGAGACGGGCTACCTGGAATATTGTTCGGTATAGAGGGCCTCCCTCCAACAGCAATGAGGATGTGATCGGCGGTGTACGACTGTTTCCCGATGGATACAGCACCGCTGGGCTCAATGACGGCCTCTCCGTTGATGAGGTCCACTCCACTCTGCACATACAGGGGTCAGGTTTTACTGGTGTCAGGCACACACACGTACAGGGGTCAGGCACACACGTACAAGGGTCAGGCACACACACGTACAGGGGTCAGGCACACACATGTACAGGGGTCAGGCACACACATGTACATGGGTCAGCACACACACGTACAGGGGTCAGGCACACACGTACAAGGGTCAGCACACACACGTACAGGGGTCAGGCACACACACGTACAGGGGTCAGGCACACAGGTACAAGGGTGAGGCACACACACGTACAGGGGTCAGCACACACACGTACAGGTGTCAGGCACACACACGTACAGGTGTCAGCACACACACGTACATGGGTCAGCACACACACGTACAGGGGTCAGCACACACATGTACAGGGGTCAGGCACACACACGTACAGGAGTCAGCACACACACGTACAGGGGTCAGCACACACACGTACAGGGGTCAGCACACACACGTACAGGGGTCAGGCACACACGTACAGGTGTCAGCACATACACGTACAGGTGTCAGCACATACACGTACAGGGGTCAGGTGTTACAGGGATCAACATAGGCACGTTAGTAGGGAAAACCAGTAAAATTGCAGATATACTGATAGCCAATATCGACTAATCCTTCGAGTAATTTATCGATAAGTAATCATTCAATAGTCAATTAAACTGTCCTATCGTCAGCTATGACAAAGCCTTTAAGCAATCAATATCTAAGATCGATAGTCATACTTCGCTCAGTTTAATAAAGGACTAAGTAATACAGACAATAGAAAGGGTATTGATTGCTAGGGCAGCAATACATTTTTGTAGTGAAATCTTTTGCCACGTATGGCGAGGCGTTTAGCCGAAATTTTACAAAACACCTCGAGACTTTATTTACACTATTTATATAACCCATTTTCATAAAATGTACTTATGTAGCTTCAAATATAGCTCATAGTTGAGCAATAATTAAACCAACATAATGACAGCTCGGGATGACAAGAGCAATATTTCCCCCAAACCTGATAATTTCCAAAAGCAAAGGTCACACAATGCCTGAAATACCAAGCAGGTACACAGAATATTCTATTTAATTTCATCAAATCTGACCTGGCTTCAATAAAAGGTATAAACACAGTCCTTTCATATTTCCGGAGTATTTATTAAATTCCCTCATGTCCATGACCAGTGTTTCTAATATTATCTTTGTATATATAAAGTGTCCACCATTGAATATTAGTGCAATTTTAAAAGGATTTACAATAATTACCAAAAGTTCTTCAACTAACAGTTCTCTTCTGACAGTTAGTGAAGAATTAAAATTTTAAAAATTAGCCTCATACAGCCATATTTACTCGAAACATCATTGTGATTTGTTGCAGTCAAATTTCTCGTCCATAAAGGGCCACGAAAGTTGGTTTTCGATAGTTACATCTGAACACATTTCCAAAACTTTTTAAACACAAAACTGTACCACACAGAAATGCTTCCATATTTTTTAAGCTTTCAGATATACAAAGAAACTAATTTTCCGCATAAACGCATCGTAAAGCCAGAATAAGGCCGGTAAACTGCAACTCGTGTGCTCACCTTCTTGAGATTGTGGTCGTAAATGGAATTGAGTTTCTTGATGTAGTCATCGCGCCTCTGCTTAATATGACTGAAAGTAGAAAACAGGACAGTTTTAACAATATAATGATTATATATGTAGATAAGATAGCAGCTGCTATTTACAGTATTCCTTGACTGTGATCTAACATGCGAACAACATTTCAGTACTACATATTAATCTAATGTTTGGGATGTGATTTGTCTATTGAACTAGGCAATTGAAAACATAAGTTATAAGATATAAAAACAACGCGAATCAAATCTGCAGCTCTGCTTTATTATTAAAAGTGAAATAAAAAAGCCTTGACAAAAGTCAATGACTGAATGCTTTTCCAGGAAATCAAATTGAAAATATAATAATAGGGCACTGATGTTTTCATAAATGTCTCAAAGCTTTAGTATTTACAAGAGAGAAAAGGTATGTTGTCGAAATTAAATTAGCGTTAAATAAAATGTCTCATTTGCCTAAAAAATACTGCTGCGGTACAATATCGATGTATTATAAAAAAACACAGACAACTTTAAATGTTCTTCAAATCCGTGAATTTCTGATATAAGCAAGTGCAATAATTCAAAGTTAGTGCATACCCCCAGTTGAAACCATTGAAGGTGACATCGAAGCCATAATCCTTGAAGTCTCCGATAGACTCGGAGTGCATGGCTGCATTGAACATCACCTTCTTCGGCACACAGCCAACGTTCACCTAGTCAAGTAGAGAGGGAGCATCAGTGCAAATAAATGTGCTAATCCAGATTTTATAGGTAAATAGCTACTCTTTAAAGGAATGTATATATAAATATATCACAAACAAAATTAAAATATATCAAAACGTCAATGTGTAACTGCATACTTGTCAAAACGTTTAACTCCAGTTAGAAAAAGGGTGCTATTTCTCATCAAACTGTGTAGAAATGTTGGTCATCAGTAAATTGATATAAAGACGCATTAGTATCGACGTGTTAATCGAAGAGTTACTCATTTTCTGTGCGATTTGTGTTATTCATTTTGGAAATCGGTAAATAGTTTGAAAAATATTGTTTAATTCTTACTTAGATGTATTTGTAGGGCAATAAGTGATGAATGATGGTACACAGAACATTTCAAGGTACTGCAGCAGTTAGCAAAACTAACAAATTATATAATAGATTAAATTATCTTTGATAGCAAAACGAATGAATTTTGAAACACGCATGAATATTAAAAAAAGTTGGAAGAAAAAATGACTGATACATAAATGTCTTTTGGCCTTACACAAGTTCCGCCCAGAAGATTCTTCTCAAAGAGGGCCACTTTGACGCCATACTCTGCAGCCCTTCGAGCGCTGGCCATGCCTCCAGACCCGCCACCAATCACAAGATAGTTGAAATGCTTGATGGGTGCCATCTGGGATTAGTTAGATACAAGTTAGTTGATGTGTTTGGCGGATCCGATCAGTTAGAAAAGGCAGTGGAAGGAACACAAGCCAGGGGTTCGAATAAAGCACCATAATTTATAAACATCCAATAAAATGTCTATTTAACTAACAATAGCGTATTACATGTAGAGCAAGCACTTGTTTGATTCTGAGTACACATTTAATGTGCAACTCCTGTTTTCCTAAACGAGATTTTAATGTTTTAAACTTTTTTTAAATACATAGCTTTAAAGATCTTCAATTATGCAACTATTATTTCATACATTTTTGCAAAATTTCATAAGATATGTTGATACATGTGCCATTACAAAATAATTTAAACAAGGATGGTTAGTGTTACAGAATCCAAAACAGTGTCTGCTCTATACAAAGAAAAAACGGTACAACTTTGTGCAAATAACTCAAAACATCCACATAACATTAAAACAGAAAAAATAACTAAATACCATTCTATATGACAACTTCATGGTTCTTACAATTGTTGCTGTAACACAAAAAAATACAATAACATGTTTTAATGTTCTGTAGATATTACTAATTCGTATATTTCTCATCATAGTACAATATAATTCGATAAATATTTAATAAAAACATATTTAATGAAATTAGATTTAAAAATAAAACAAAGATGAACGAATAAATAGTTGGGAAATCGTAATAAAAATATATATAAATTAGTAACAATTAATTTATAAAAAATAAGTTTTATAAATATTTTAACATGACTATGATGCACTAAATAAATATGCAATAAGTCAGATGAACTTAAAAATAAGATAGCTTCTTAACATCATGATTAACTTTCAAAGTTGTCTAAAATGGCTTTAAATTAAAGATTGTATTGTTTAATATGTACAACATATCAATGTTTAAAAAATTATAAATCAAAGTATTAAATCCAATTCAAATAAAAAATATATAACAACTGTAGGGGTGGTATTTCTTTTTTGCTGGGGATGCATAAAGTTATATCTAACTAGGTAAAATCTAAATACATGAATAACTAAAGTACAGTTCAAATTTAATATATATATATATATGTTTTCTTAATCAATCATAATGGAATATCAATCCAAATTTAACCTATCAGGGTGGCTGTGTTGTTTACTTTATACATTTGCCACATCTATATTTCTAGTATATTTCTATATACAACCCCAATAAGTAAAAACGCAGCATCCCATAAATTTTATATTTTTCGATTATTATAAAAATTTTACATTAAAACTAATTATCTCTATTTGTGCAATTACAAAACCTTTCAACGATGTATAGGATAACTAAACATGAACATTAATTAGTTCCATCACTCTAATCAACATGTCAGCTGCTTGTGCAGTTTATTTGCAGCCTATTGTGAGTGTAGCTATTTCATGTCGACCAGCGTATCATCCAGAGACTCTTGGCCAAAACACCTGGGGACCAACTACAGTGTAGCTGACCTTCCAAGGACCGGTCATCCTTGTGTCTCAACACCAAGGCAAGACCCTGTTCTGATCCGCATGTCTTCAGGCAACCCATGCCTTGTAGCCCGTCAACTTCATCAAAGATGGTTCTTGGAGCATGGTGTCAATGCAAGCCTCATGACAGTGAAGAATCGACGTCTGAAGTCTGGCTTGTTTCAACAGGATAACGCTACCAGCCACACCGCCAGGAGAACACGAGCCTTCTTTGAGGAAAACATTGCTGTGATGCCTTGGCCTGCCCAATTGCTCGATCTCAACCCTATTGAGAACTTGGGGCGCACATCCAGCAGGAGATCGACAGCATGGAAGTGCATGGTCTCAATGGCCTATGGGACGCAGCTCAGCAAGTGGGGCAAGCAATCCCTCAAGAGCTAATCAACAACCTCCTGGACTCAATGCCAAGACACTGTCAACTCGTGATCGCAGGATGTGGTGGAGCCATTAAATACTGAGATTTATTGTACTCATTACATTTATTCATTATTTTTTCATTGTCTGTATCATTCATTATTTACCTTCATTACATGTTGCGATTATTATTTATGTTCATTACATGTTAATGCCCCTAATGTAATTGTACAAATAAAGCTAATTAAGATTTATAATGTAAATTTTTCACAATAATCGAGAAAACATAAAAATGTATAGTTAATATATATATAATTAATGTAAAAAAAAATGATTTTTACTTGTCGGGTGTGTATATAGATAATAATATAAATAATATATATACATGTATCATAATAAGAGATAATAAGAGATAATCATAGATCATAATTAATTGTCTATGTTATAAAAATTTAAAAGAATTCTGAAAGTGTGGCATTTATTTTTTGTAAATCAAATAGGTAGGTATAAATAATAGTAAATAATATATAAATTTATGAATAAATCATGTACATAGTAATAAGCAAAATTCAATGAGGATGCTGAAAAAGCAACACAAAAAATGTCCATATATAACAGTAAAGACCCATTGCCATATATTTCTAGTATATCACCTAAATATCCCAAAAATTTCTGCATATCCGGTATATGTGTGAACTGCCCATATATATTGCAACCCTGACATTTGAACATCAAATATAAATTTACAGTGGTATACCAAATACAGAGTTTCAGTTTATATGTCTTCTGCCAATCCCAGGGCAGTGATGTATCATCTCTAACAGGAATAGAAGTAACAAATGAAAATTCAGGCACCTATTTAAACTGTCTGCAATTATCTTATTGCCTCTGGCAGTGCTGCCACTCACCAAAACTAAAAAAATATCTTGAACCTTCGAAAATATCTCAGGTTCATATTTTGCTAATTTTAATGCTATATTTCATATTTCATACACATCAGATTAATAAATATAAAAAAATGTAAATTAAAAACACCTTATATTGTATGAAACAGCCTATATTTGTTAGCATGTGTAATAATAATAATGAGGATTAACTTGATGTCTATTAAATAAATGAATAAATGCACTGTCATTTATGGGACATAAAAATAGCCTTCTATAATAATAGCTTTATAATCAATGTACAGTAATTAACCAGTTTAGTCTGGGAAATTTTGGTAAATTTCGGGAGATGGATTGTAGTTAAATCTGCCTTTTTTGAATACAGATAACTCTTTGAGTAGACTAGCTAGGGATTCATCTAAAATATGCACAGGTAAATATAAATAACATATAAATTTCACTAAAGTATTGTGTAAATTAAGAAATAGAAAATTCACAATATTCATCTAAAAGTGAGTTCCACTTTTCATGTTTGGCAATGTCATGCAGTTTCCCAAAATATATTTTGACATTGACGTTTTCATGATACATGGTACACTAAGCTTGTGCAACCTTGGATAAGACTGGGAAATGTTGCTGACCCTCAGATCTCTTATTTGCAACAAAATTCCAGGCTTCAGAAGCCGTCATAGAATGCAAGGGTTTTTCAGAATCTGGCATGATGTTATACAGATGAACTTCAATTTTCATGTCAACTTCATTGGATTGAATGACAGTTGGCAGTTGCTGCATCATACTGATGGCACTACTTTCAACAATCATTGAGCATTTATTTACACCCAAAAATTTGACATATTTCAAGACTTCAAATTTGAGTGTTTAGTGACATTGCAAGTAGCTGGCAAATTCAGTGTAAGTACAATGAGCCTATAATTGCAATTTAGACCAAAAATGAAGCTCTATGAGTTTTAGTATAAAAGCAAATATGTTATAAAGTGAAGAACTTACATTTAAAAGAAACTCTTTTTGTAGTTTTTATTCTGGTAGTGCATTGATCAAAGTTTGAGTTGGCCTAATAATCATCTTATCAAGAGGGCAGTAAAGTTAGCAATTAGAAACATCTATAGTTTCAACCTATCAATCATGTAGCTCATCAACCTTCATGAACTGCACCAAGACATTACTAACTAGACTGACCAACTGATACCTGAGCTTGTGTATCAAAACAGACAAGCTAGGGACCCAAGGAGATGCTTTACTGCTTGCTCCCTTCAAAAAATGAGAAAGCACTTTAAGCCTATAGGGTATTTTATTAATAATAATAATACCATATATATGCATGTAGAGATGGAGATGATATAAGCACTCTAAAAGTAAAATATCACCAATTTTTTTTGTTAATCATTGTTATGAAAATATATCAGATACATCAATATCTCAGAAAACTATAAAATATCTCAGTGGCAGGCAGCACTGCTCTGGTCATTATGGACATATTGTAAGCAAAAAACCTTTTTCTTAATGTCATAGTGTGTACCTTTTATTTTTTTAGAATGTAACAATAGCCCTTTGCAAGGCAATTAATTCTTGAATGATTAAAACTTTTTTATAATAATTATAAACTTATAAAATATTTTAGTTGATTATTTTTAAAAACTTATAAGCATAAAAATATAATATTAAAACATAATGGCTTTAATAATATATGGAACACTTTTTTGAAATGTCTATTGGTATATATGGTAAGTATATAATAATTATTTAATAGTGATGAATATTATTGGTAGATACATACTAATAGAATGGAAGCTTCTATTGGTATATACATATACTGTGTAAGCTGACCATATTAATATTCCAGTAACCCTGAATTAGTTATCTATAATATCCAGTAACCCAATATTTAATATTATAAAGGTAGAGACCACCAGTAGGCAGCCTCCAGTTATTTCTCGCATATCACAAATGAACAATACATACCAATAATATTTAAAGGTGAGGACATGTACATATTAATAGTAGCTGCCATATTATTACAAAAATAATGTTTTATATTTCACTCGGCATTGCCATAACAAGCTGAGCTTCTTATTATTTATTTATAAAATTGCTGGACCAGCATTATTTTTATATTTTATGCATGCAGCCAGAGCAGAAGGTCATGGGATTAACATAAATTTGATCAAAATATTTATATATTTGCAGTCCAGTAAAATTTTGAATTATATTTGATATATATACGTTGTAAGTTGCATTCAGTCTGATATGGTTCTATATTTAATTGGGAAACGTGGCTATATAGGTGTTCAAGCCTTTTTAATGTTGTGATCTTATGCAATTGGAAAGCTTACTACACTTAGAGAAGAAGAAATTTAGGGAATGTGACACAAGATTGTTTTAAAGTGTGAAGTTAATTTAAAACTGTATATTTTATAAAGTATACATTTTTTTATTTTGTACCACAATGCTAATATATTTGCTATAGTTGTAATATATAATATTGTATAACCTATATGAATATACATTATGGATTTGATTAAAGTTTATTACTGTTATAATAGTGACAGTAAGACAGTTTAAACTTTTTTTAGAAAATAAATAAAACATAAAAAAATATTTATTTTTTTAATTAATAAGTATATTGTAATACTATTGTAAAGGATAGTGAGATGTTTGATAATCATGGTGTGGTTGTGACCACAAGCAGCCACTAGCTTTTAGTAGTGTACAGGGGTTACTTGTTAAATGTTGAAAAAAACAAAAAATAAATGTAATTAACAAACATATGAATTTAGTAATTTTACAAAACATGACAAATCATTATAATATAGTCAAAAGTATAATAATAGGGGTTACTTGTTAAATGACAAAAAAACAAAAAATAAATGTAATTAACAAGTAATCCCTATACACTACTAAAAGCTGGCTGCCACAACCATACCATGATTATCAAGCATCTCACTATCCTTTACAATAGTATTACCATATATAAATTTAATTACATTTTTTTGGTTTAATTTATATTTGATTTATTTAAAAAAAATTAATTTACTTTAATAATTTAATATTTAATTGGAACTCCACAATCCCGCAATGTTCTCTCATTATTTAAAAAATGTTATAGCTTAACATTGGAATGTATAATTCTAGTCATGATGTAACCAACAGAAACAGACAAAAATAGTGTCTATAAAATTGTGTTTATTTGAGATGCATATATGCTTAATTATAATGTAGTACTTTTGAAGTATGGTAAATATAGTTGTTATTGAGCAAATAAAATTGCAGAGGGCTTAGCATATCATATGCTTTATATTCACATATACTCTATATATCTTTATGAAATTTTAACCATATATATCTGCATATACAATATATGCACATATATTGTACTATTAAAAGCACATATAATATATGCTATAGTATAACATTTTTCATATATACATTATTTGAATTAAACTTTCAGAATAATTTTTACAAGTTTGTCATACTGCAATATATCATCACTCATTAAGTGATAGTCCTGAAGAGGACTGTTATTGCTTTTTCTGGATAGTAGGAAAGGAGGGGAGGGGTTGGGAAATCCAAGTCACACCACTGCTTCATGGCATTGTGGAGTACTGCCTTTCAGTTTGTTTAGTTCGTGCAATTTTCTGTTCATTATTCTAGTCATTTATCCATTGATAAACAGTAGAAAATAAATACTCATTTGTTGAGAAATTTGTTTTGGGGTTAATTTTGCTTGAGTTAACCCAATTACTAGGCATCAATTAATTTTTTTTGTTTATCGAGCATTCATTTCATAGCAGAAAGAAAATTGAGTAACTTATGTAGTCAACCTGTTCAAGTCTCTAAATGGCAGGTAAGTAGAAATCACTGCAGTTGAGATATAGCGTCTATTTTTAAATTTAACTCATATCTGTATATATATGGCTATATATGCCCATCTGGCAATCATTTACTTTACTGCTTGAAATGAATTTTTTTTGTGTCACTTCATAATACAAAAATGTCACGAAAACATAATAAAAGTATAAATAAATGTTACCAGTGATTATACAAGTGGATACTGTTCTGTTACTGAGACTATACATTTTTTTAAAGGATTTCCACTACCACTCGAGAAGGTATCATTTCTCCACCGCCACATGAAGTGGTTTATATGTGACTGAAATAGGTGTCTCAATGTGCCGTACATATCACAAAGCTTGCCTTTTGCATGCACCCAGAAGCCCTCAATAGTATTTGTATGAATTTCTCACTAAATGATGTGCAGCTAAGTAATGAAGAGCACTTTCATGATTGGCAGTTTGATAAGCTAATTTCCTGTGAGTTGTATGACTTTCAATAATTTATGCCTTGGTTAAAATCTCATTAATGTCACAAATATGCTTATGATTGGTGTTACGTCCAACCATGATGCGTGCAAAAGCTAAACTAATTTGAATTGCATAATTTTGCAAAATATAAACAATAAAATAAATATGGAAAAAAAAATCATTTTGAGCAGTAAAGTAAATGATAGCCACCCATCTCTATATGCCATGGACATGGTCATGGTTAATGTTATGGCAAGTTTTTTTTCGATGGCCTTTATGAACAAGATCTTGTCCGTGACATAACCAGAAAAATATCCGTGATCCGTGACACTTACTTAATTTATCCGTGGCCGTGAAAAAACATGAAATTTTGATTTTTTATATAACAAAAATAGAAAATCTGTCGAATCTGCGCATGGCAATGAAAACCGAAACCTAATTTTAAAAAAAATTAACGCATTTAAAAAAATAAAATTTTAAACGATTTTTTTTTTTTTGGTTAGTGGGTTCATTTTAAACGTAATATATATATATAGGTGTCATGGATAACCTTAAATAAATTATAGCATATATTACTAATAACAAAAAAATTCATGCCTAAAAATTTCCCCTGGCATTTTTTTTCAAAAATACACACTTAAAATTGATAATTACTGCTTTTCTATTAATTAATTCAGAAAATACATAGATTTTTAGTTGAATTTCAATGCTTTTTAACTGAAGGAACAAAAAATCCATGCCTCAAAACTTCCCCTTGGCATTTTTAAAAATAAAATGCATGCTTAAAATTGATAAATAACTGCTTTTCTATTAATTAATTCAGAAAATACATAGTTTTTTAGTTGAATATCAATGCTATTTTGCCGAAGGAACAAATATCACAATTTTACCTGTATTATACCTTTTGTTAATGCTATTGTGTTTTGTGTTGATTTGTTATACAATAAAATGTAATATTGTCTATTTACATATAATAAAAATAACAACATTGTTTCCTTCTAATATTACCTAGTATATTATATATATGTGTATATTATTATCTGTTTATTTAAATAATTTGTCTTTTTCTAGCATTAATCATATTTTTTAGGATACATAATAACATCTCTCTCTTTCTTCAATTAATTTTCTTTCTTTCTTTCTTCTCTTGATTTCGATTCAGTCATATAGTACTTTGATCCATGATTAATTTTTGTGATATTGTACTTTTATCTTGGATTAAATTTAGTGACTACTTTTATCCATGACAAAAATTGTACCTAAAAAATATCTTATCCGTGACAATGCCATCAAAAAAAAATTTGCTCCAAACAGTGTTTGGTCGGGTAGAGCAGGAGATCCAGTAATCAGATACCATTCTCAAGCTAGAGGAGTACCTGGACATTCTTGAGAATCACGGCTGAGTCTTTCACTATGGGAGAGACTGGGGAATCTTTGACTTCAAGATAGAAATGCAGTAAGTGGTGAAGATCAACCATGGCTTCAAGATCAGTAAGGCAAAATCAAGAGTTCTACTCTGGGGATCTGCACCACCACACAATTTTGGATTATTTTACTTTTTCATTCACTTGTTGTATTTATTTATTAAACTTTATAATATTTAATATGTTTCAACCTCTTATTTCCTTCTAATTATTATGCTCTGATTCCTAATTTTGTTATAATGCAAGCTTTAATCAATATTATAAATATTAATACAACCTAATTATTTGTATGTGTAATTACTTATTATGTAGGACATTTAATGAAGTGCATATCATATGATCATATGCATCAATATATATAATATAAACTAATGTAAATCATAGAATAAATATGATTGATGTTTATATTAACTAATAGTATAATTTATTTGTTTAGTAGGCAGAGTAGTGTATTTAAGTACTAGTACTCCTCAACTGCTAAGTACTTTATCTTGTCAACCATCTATTTGGCAGAGTAGTCACAGCCAAGTTGTCATCACAGCATTTCATCACTCATGGATTTTCTGTAATAGATGATAGATGAATTCCAACAAAATGAAATTAATAAGTATACCTAATATATATGGATTATATTAAAAATGTGACTTACAATGAGTGACAATAATATGTGTAAAAGAGTGATTTATTTTATATTATTAATTACGATGTTGATATACTTAATTCTTAGTAGTACAGGTGAACTTGGATATTGTACAGGGTGTCCGAAAAGTCAGGACACATAGGAAAAATGTACTTACTGGTGTATTACTGGTGTAACTTCATAATATT
>JAYRBW010117023.1:0-39981 GCA_036023295.1 Invenusta paracnida
TTTAATATCGACAGTGAATTACTCTTATACTAAGAGTAGTAGAATTACAGGATTTTTAAGATTTAAGATTTTAAGATCGACAGTGAATTATGGGACACCCTGTACATACAAACAGATTGCTACAATAAAGAATTGCTTTAACTTTCATTAAACTTATTTGTGTTAAAAATTGACACACATATATTTTATTCTTATCGATAGTTATTTTTGTATGTCAAAGTAATACCAATAAATATATAAAGTTAGATTTATTTAACAAGACTGAGAAGATCGATAACCCTATCTTCTCGGAGTTACTTGCAGTTAAACAGAAAATACAAATTAATTGCACTATAAAATAACTTTCTAAAGCTTCAGGTATTGAGATTATTAAATAAAAATAAAACATGTGTTCCATTTATTTTAACCATATATTTAAAATATATCTTTTAACAATCTTTCCTATATAAATCAAATGGATTAATTGTTTTGCCTGATAATAATCGATAATAATTAGTAGAAGTGTAAATATTTTAAATAAGTATATATGTTCTACTTATGTACCTAGATACAATGACTAACTGAGAGTTTGGTGACATTCTAAAAGTAACTGGAAGCCGACTTCGGAGGTTATACTGATTAATTAAAAACGTCATATATAATGGAAAAAAGACTAACATTGGTAGATTGAGATTTGCTTTACATGTTAATTCACATAAAAATTGAAAAAATACATTGAAATTTGAAAAATCTACAAACACTGAACATTGATATCTATGACCTTGACCTAGACTTATATAAGAGAAGTCATTTAGGTCTTATAGTGCAAGCCGATTGGATATAGGGGCTAAGAGGTCTGAAATATAGAAGCTCAAACATAAGGTATTTCGAAAATAGGAAAAATGGAATTGTTTAAATGGCTATGTAACTCGGTTGCTGAGCAACAGATTTTAGGACCAGCTATATCACGAGCTATCAGAATAATGCTGATCCATTTTATCCTGTGTTGCTTAGCAACGGAGTTATTCAATGTCAAATATTATCTATTTGAAATAAATCATGTATAGGCAGGGTGATATATGGTCAAACAGTTAATTAGTCTGATATTGGTATTTACTGCGCTCATCGAGTTGTTACGTACCTACTATTGTTTAAACATCTACTATTTTAACCAAATGAAATAAAAATCCATATATTACCTACTTGTTTATTTTAATCGACTTTTATAAATACGCTTTTATAAGTGAAACATTAGTTCATCAATTTACTATAAACGCAAATAATTAGAAAACAGTTTAAATTATATAGTTTATATTACGGATCCACACATTTTAAATTCTATATTCATGTGGTATATACAAAATAACAATGCTAAATTACGGAATAAATGTAGTTTAAATATAGAAATTGTAAAATATGACAATTATGATTAATATAATGTAATCAATTATTCATTTAGAAACATATGCTTATAAAGTTAATGAAACTATAGTTTATTGGCATTTAAAAAGTAGCATTTCATTATTAAGTTCTCTTTCATTCAATCAGTAAAATTTCTCGACATGTCAGCTAAATCTCTACTGTCTTTTAATTATATATTTATATAAGTATAGATTTATTCAATTACAATGCTCAACATAATCAAAAACAGACAAGAACTCTATTAAATCACTTATTGTAGTCGACTTTCACACACACAATGGAACTTGCTGATGCGATTTGAAATAAGGGGAAGCGTAATGGTTAAGAGATATTTAAAATAAACACAAATAAGATTAAGGCATTCGTTGAAATAATGAAATATACTTGCAAATTACATTTTCAGCGTTATAAAATGGAATGTACGAATTGAAAAATACTTATATAAATAAAATTGTGTAGTTTTTTTTAAGAAAAAAAACAGTTTACATTTTGCATCCTCTGACTCATCAATGCTTATTCATGTCTCACGTCAAAGCGCATTATACATTAATATGTAGAGGCGTCACAAATATTAATCTATTTATTTTTAGTAGCAAAATTTGTGCGTGTTTCATATGGAAAAATATATATTTTTATAAATGTTTGAAGATATATGTTTGGTATTTTCTACAAGAAAATTTATTTTGATTGTACTTCGTGAATTATTAAATTAAATTAATCAATATCCAAATCAGAATTTCGTACTTTTCAGAAATAGGTGTATTTAAAACAATGTGTTTTTCTCATTTTTAAACAAATGTGGAGCGTTTTAAATGAAGTATCGCGACCACCCTTTTGCATCGCAATATTGAATATGGCGTTAAAGTTGTAAAACTTTTTTTAAAAGGGGACAGAAGCTTATATTGCTCCATTGGCTCATTTAAAAATTGCAGCAAAAACACAGGAGTATGGCAAGTGCTTTCGTTAAAATAACGTTAAAATGTTTAATTGCATTTAAATATGTTTCATCTACTTTTTACATATTACATGTATAGCCAACTGGGTTTTGCATAACGAATATTTAATTTGTCTTGAAAATATTATGATTTTAAAGGGATATTTCAAAATTATAAAACGTTCATAATATATTTATTATATTGGAAAACACAATAGTTGCTTTAATAAAAAAAAATCCCTAAAATAAAAATATTTAATCATATAAACCTACTATTTTTATCTTTCTTGTAGCCTCACACAAACATTATTTTAATATAATCAAATATATATTAACAGGAACAATTAATACATTATACAAATCGGTGTAAAAATTTATTATTATTCTACGATATGCAATCATGTCAAAAATAATTTTAAAGACAAGAGTATTCAACTATTTCAATATTATTCTGTATTCTATGTATTTAGTTACAATTAAAAAGTGTAGCTCAGACAGTTTATAATGTTTTTTTATACTAAGTAGTATTCTATTTTTAATGTATATTTTTTATTTTTTATTGTTGAATTATTTTAGTTTAATTATTAGTTGTCAATTATTCTAAATTATAATCTGGGAGCGTATTTATTTGCCATATTAATTATAAATTTGCGAGTATATTCATATAATAATGCAAGCGTGGGTTTCCTGAAAACTAAAGAATGTATTGTTTTTTGTTATACATTTTTTTAATTCTATTTCTTTCAATTTTTTTCACGTATATTATCTTATTGCAAATGTTTATTTTCTTTCAAATATCCTTATATTATATGAAACAAATTGAACAACGCTATGTAATACGTAATTGTTATTTACGAATCTTATTACACAAGCTGTTTTTTTAATGTGGACGAATAGTATTTGCATAAAAAATATAATTACTAATATCTAAATATCGATGAACAACAGTATTGAAATTAACAACAAATTTAACAAAATTCACAAAATTCACAACAAAAGAAATTACATTTTTTTTAATTAGGAAATGTATAGTACTGTTCTACAAAGCAACCAACATTTTGGGTTGTGTTGCTTTTAATCAAATTAAGCTTGCTTTTAATCTTTAACTTTAATCTGTATAATATACACTATATAATTCAGTTCCTTTGTAAAGGAGATGAAATGAGTGATTATAATGTTTGTATCCAAAGTTACTACAAACTCTTTTATAAACATGTTTTTACGACTGCCAATTATAATAATGTATTTGTAACATTCACATTAACATTATGAAATGAATCTTAGAAATCTGAAAACTAAAATCTAAAATGTGAAATGTGAAATTCGGAATTATTTTTTGATAAATTATTTTGGTAAAAACATGTGTTTGCATTTTTACCGACATTTTATATAATGTCTACAGCATTTTTTTAACTAGTCACCAAAAACAGACTATTTTTATATTCTGTGTATAAAATGACAGTTAAGGTATGCGCATAAGTGTCACTTAAGGGTAAGTAGAAGCACACATACATTATCCGATAACATTTAATAATATTTCCAGTGACAAATTAATTAGTACTTTAACATAATATTTCATTAGAATTAACCATAATAACCCAGACATATTTGTGCATTCATATTTTGTAATATTTAAATATATATTTTTTATACTGGCTTATTTTTAGACACAACTAAACATGTTTAAGTAAATAAGATGAATTTATTATCATACGGAGAGTCACACAATCTAAAAGGTTGACGATTAAAAATAAATTGCTTTAATGGTTTGTATAACAACAAATTTAAAACTCTATAATACTAATTTATCTAAATAAATAAACTCCATATTACTATCAAAAACAGTAACATATTTCAAAATTTCAGAATAAGAAATCCTTGTTCGAATAGCTACCTATTTAAACTATAATTATGGTGAATTATGGTGAAGAACAGGAAAAACTCTCGTTATCCTTGGTATGGTAAATAGCTTTCAGCCTTTATCACAAAGACTGTCACGAGGTGTGTGTGCCCTAGTAGAAAATCAGGCTAGAAAATATTATAACTCAAAATAATGTTTCTAGTTAAACAATTTCAACTTCATACTATCTTGATGTAACCTTCAACTTTGTTATCTTGTTGTCTATTTTCTATTCTATTTTGCGTCTCAGGAGGTACCACTGGCGGTGTGGGTGGCACCTACACGGCGCCCCTCTCCCCCGGCCAAAGCTTCGGGTTATCACGAGCGACTAGTATCGGCAGTTCTGTTGATGGTATCGGCGGTGGCGGTGGAGGTGACGCCGGAGCAGAGGGAGTGAGTCTTCGGACTGTGCAGGCCACCTCAAAGATCTGGTACCAACCACACATCACCCGAGATGAGGGTACGTTCTTGCTTTTATGCTTGTAATTTCAGAAAATATGTACAAGCACAGCAACTACTATCACCGAGAAATGTGCTTAGAAAATTCAGAATTTTTTAATAATAATTGATCAAGCACTTAAGAGTAAACTATATAATTTTAACTTCTAAGTAGTTTAAACCAAATAGCTGATGTCAAGCACATCATTTAATATCAACATAATTTAGTGATTAACAATAATACAAGTTCTATGAATACTTCGTTGATATCAGGTCGGGTTCGGGCCCTAAACGATTATATGGCGTCTAGGTGTGCTAACCATTCAGCCACCATTCCACTTGACAAGCCCTTGACTTATATATTGTCATTTACTGTACTGTGTATTTCGTTATACTGTTAAACAGGCATCATTTTATTTGTTCAATATATTAGGACATGCTCTGAAAAGAATTCCGCATAAATGTTAATCATAACCAAATATAGAATACATGTTATACATATTATACATCTGTCAGTAATGATATCATTTCCCGTTAAATGTATTTATTATATTTTAATTTGAGTTCAATTATATAATTTTGTGAAATGTTATAAATAATTTAGGAATAATCATTAGAGAAACCTAGAATTTGATGACAATTATCTGCTGCATACAAAATCGCTAAGATTACAAGTTTAAGCTTTAACTTACTAAATAGTATATTAAATAATGCACATGATTACATTTGTATATTTTTGTATATTTTAAGTAAAAGAAGCCTAATTTATTTATTAATACACGATTCTAAAATATGTATTGCAAATTTCATAAGAAATTGCATGCGAAAGTGATTAAGACATTATTATCAACATTTTAGATTCAAATGTATTCTCTTTCGGGAATTTTTACAAAGCATTCTAAAACTTAACAGTATGTGCAATGAATGATGGAAATATAGCTACATATTATGTCTTATACGTTGTTTTAGTTTCGACCATTTTTAAATGTTTACATTTTTAGACTTATAAGCACTAAGTCAGACGAATTGACATTATCGATAACGTATTCTCTATCATACTTAATATAATGTCTCTCTACACTGCTTAATTTTTCTTTGATACTAATACTCTAAATGTAATACAAGCACGTTGAACTATAATTATGACATATTTCTCAACATT
This sequence comes from Invenusta paracnida, assembly GCA_036023295.1. NCBI lineage: Eukaryota > Metazoa > Platyhelminthes > Proseriata > Coelogynoporidae > Invenusta > Invenusta paracnida. The sequence goes on from JAYRBW010117023.1 coordinate 5,836, forward strand.
CTTCGTTGAAATGTACTACTTTTGACATTTATTAAATAGCTAAATACATAAATATATATATTACTTTGAGGGTTTATTCCTTCGGTGATGTTGTTTTCGTTCGTGAGAAATTTGAAGTTGAATAAACTGCGTGTTCCTAATTCATGATTCATTATTCATCAAACTCAAACTATCTCTCATATTCACAAAATACATAATAATATGTGTACAATTTTATGCCCACTAATATATCCTTAATACTCGTAATTTTTTTATACTTTACTATAAACCTATTAATTGCAAAGAATATTTACAATTTGTCTTTCCAAATAATACATATTTCACAGAGCCAATTCCAAAATTGATCTATAAATTATTATCATGTATGTATTTTACGCAGAACGTAAATGACCAGTATAATAGATATAAGGAGTATAATGTTATTAAACAATGAGAAATAATATTCTCTTATTTAGTATACTTATTAATGTTTTACTAAATAAAATTGAATTAATTAACTTAACGATAATTCAATAATTTAATAATAAAACAAAAATATACTAAATAAATTTAAAAATTGTATTTATCGTTATTTAAGTAGGAAAATTTACTCACAATGGATAAATTTGATATCATTGTCATGTTAGGTACTTTTTATTTACAGTATTTAGTATTGCCTGATAAGTTGTTAGGCATCAATGTAGCATAATTTGTAATTCATGTATTTTAAAATATAATTAATATACAAAACAACTAATACAACTTAAAATCAAATTATACATTATTGAAATAAATATATTTTATGCATTACAAGCGATAATACAATTAGATTGTCATTTTTAAGTGCATAATCTCGCGAAACATACTATATTCCCTTGTATAATCGTATTTCAATAAAACCACTCTTTATAAAACATGTACAAAAGATAAATGTTCAAAGATATGTGTTGTTGAAGGAATATTTATGCTTTGATAACAATGACTGCATTCAGGATTTGAGTCGTTTCCTGTTCATTATTCTCCTAAAAATTATAACAAGCATACTTTGAAAAGCTATAAATCTTTCCTTCATTATCAATGGGGAAATATATAAAATGTTATTGCGGTTAAAACTATATCAAAGGTGAAATACATACTCTTTTATATTAAATATAAAGTATTATCTTGAAGAAATTTGCATATACATGGTTTGATAAATTGTAAGAAAGTAATATTTTCAAACAGGTGTTTTTGTTCATATAGTAAATATGAGAGATATAAAAACCTACAAATGAAGTCAATCTTTCAAATATAATATCTCACATTTAAAAACAATCACACTCGTTATATTAAATGTCTATATACCAAACATTTTAAATATATAAAATGAAACATACAAAACAATATTCGTTAGATGTATTTTAGATATATTGTACATTTTTTAAATCTATTTCAATATTAATATGTAATTTAATAAAGTGACAAAACAAAAATCTTTCCACAACAATATATTTTAGCACTAAGTCAAGTACTTTTACAACAATATATGTATCTTTGCAGGTTTCAGTTTAACAGGCAGTTATTTTGAAGGTCAGTTAAATAATTCAGCTAGATTAGTATTACGGTTAGATAAAAATCCATTTTGAAAAAGTAGATATATATTAAGATGCCAACATCCATAACAAGTAAAACACATCACTCTCTCTATATGTCATGCAATTAATAGTTTTCAAACTGATTTTTGTTTTAAAAAATCGTGAATGAAATTCAACGCTTAGTTTTCTAACTTTATACGTTTCTCTGGTCATATCGAAATTACATAAATAATACAGTTAAATGACGTGCTCAAAAAATATTTTACTCTTTGAAATTTCTTACAAAACAAAACATCATGAACTCATATTTAATTTTAATACTATAGGTAGAATATCGCATAGAAATAATTCGTAACATTTGTAAAAGAGAAAATTAAAATATTTTAAAATATGTGTGCATCATACATTGGTGTTGGGTATGTTCTAAAGGTGCAATAAATTTAAAACCTAGATTAGTTTTTTATTAAATTGATATAAACAAAGTTTGCATCTATAAAAGACGTGAAATCATGATAAAATCCATCAATTGTGAATCTTTCAAATAAAAAGCTTTGATGAATCGGTATAAAGACTAATTCTTCTTCTGCGATATGCAATATTTCAAAAATCTTTTTAAAGACAAATGTATTCAACTATTTCAATATTATTCTGTAATCTATGTATTATTAGGTATTCATATTTAGAATCTTATTGTTCGTTTTTTTATCAATGTTATTTACAGAAATAAATATCTATATGTTTAAAACTGATAATTATCTTTTAGAAAAAGTTTGTTAGGCATGCTATTTTATCCAGTTAGACAATGCTACGATTCGTTTTCGATTCACTGTCAATTGTTTAAGTGATTAATTACTTATATATATAAGTTATCAAATGTTCAACGCTTCATAATGACAAAATAAACTAATTATACAGCAACAAACATCTTTCACACTCTTTAAAAGAATTTTTGTCGACTTTATTGTTTAATGATTTAATCGGCAAATTATATTTATTTGTGGAGAATTTTTATGTAATTCCCTTTTTTTAAGCCCAAGAGATTTATTGTCGTAAACAATTAGTGATCTACAAGACTGACTAACTGACAGTTACAAATTTGTAAAGATTAATATCAACCGACTGGAATATCATAAGACCAACGAACACGAACCCCTCAGGTGTTCAATGATTTATCATTCATCTTTCGCTGTAATAGCTGTTAAGATTGTAGGGCCTTTACCTTTGTCAGAAAAAAATATGCGAAGATTTTTTTAAACTGCTCATTTATGAACTGCTTGATCGATTTTGATGTAATTTTATATAAATTATAGTTCAAGTTCCTATAGAAATACACGTGCCAAATGCTAACTTAATGAAACACTATGGTGGCCTTAATTTTTGTGAGTTCATCTTAATTGGTTCCCATTTTAGTTGTAATGAAAATATTTGAATTTATTGATATTGTGAAAGAGGTTTAATTTTAAACCCTTTCCGTTGTACCACTCTTGTGTTTATACAATCTTTGATTCAACTGCCTTATATAGGGGTATTAGTTGTCTCTTTATAGCCAGCACTTTCGCACTAGATACCGTCTAATTATTTTTATTGGCCCGAGGAGGAGAAGGAGAAATGAAGAAAAAAACAATTCAGAAGCTTGTACTCGCAGAGCACAACTAGATCACATCATCCTACCGTGGAGGGAGAGGCGACGTGTTACAAACTGTGACCCCGCTACTGTGTTATCATTCTGCACTGACCAAAAATTGTTGCACTGCACTGACAACTTCACAGATATTCTATTCACGCCGCCAAAACAACCAAAGACTCGTTTCTTTCAATGTCTGAAATATTAAACAGTACAAATTGCATTCACAGATTCATTCAATCAATATATTGCTTTAACTAATCAACACGGAAATTTTTATTCCAATGTTGTGACTGCAGTTCACTCTGTAGCAGAAGCACATCTACCAGTGTGTCGTCCAAGTGCGAAAGGAGTTGCCATCTGGGAGAACGATGCTGCAGTAGTTGAAGCGCGACAGCACCTTTACAGCTGCAAGCGCACCGGTAGCAGAGAAAGTACAGAAGAAGCTGCACTACAGTTAGCCATCACCTACGAATAGAAAGGGATTCAACACATCAACACTGGAGTGCATCGCGTAGCAGAAGCTCACCGAGATGGTAAGTATCATGCAGTTTGGTTTGCTATCAACACATTTACTAGAAGAAAGAAGAGCTACCCGCCGAATATTGCTTTTGACATGCTTGAAGAAAGGAGGAAAAAATTCACGGAGTTCTTCAGTGCTATTGTCAATACTGATCCACCACAACCAATTGTCATAACACCACTAGACGTTGTCCTATATTCCTCCTTAGAGTATGCTACCCATGACATCCCCATTGATGAAGTACTAAAAGTGGCTAAATCCGTAGCTGGCAAAAAAACTGCAGACCCTGATGGAATCCCTGTGGAAGTCCATCGCGTCCCAGCTGTAGCGAACCAACTCGTCGATGTATGAACTTTTTCTCAATGGTGCTGTTACTCCATAGGAATGGCGAACTTCACAGATAGTGGCTATTCTGAAGAAAGCCACTCTTCACAAAAAAGTTGGAAGAACACAGAGGCATTTCACTTATGACCAGTTTTGCCAAATGTTTTAATGAAATATTACTGAAGCGTATACAGCATATGATATATCCAATGCTGCGTAAGGAGCGGAACGGTTTCAGTAGGCAACGAGAAACAAACTCTCAAATTCTGGCACTAAGGTGAGTCATAGAAGAAGCATTGTGTTTGTAGACTTTCGAAAGTGATTCAACAGCGTCAGTCGTCTTATCATTCCGGACATTTTGTCTGCTTACAACGTCCCAAACAAACTCCCAGCGAATCCTGAACAATCTCGTGTCAGTTGCATGAAGTGTGGTCTGCAGATAAACAACGAACAAGACGGAGGTGCTTGCAGTCCCCTCTAACCTGACTGCTAATATTACTTGCATTAGCAATTCTGGAGTCACACAATTGCTTCCATTATGTTCTACTTTCAAGTACCTCGAAGCCTCCGTCTCTGTCTCTAAGGCCGACTTCATTCAACGTCGAGCACTAGCCTGGTCCGCTAACAACAAACTAAGTTTGATCTGGAATTTGCGTAGTCTACCAGGCAAGCTATGCACTGAATTATTGTTTCAGTGCTGCTCTACAACGCCTAAACTTGAACCACCACAGCCACCTTTGAAAGGAACATCGACACTACCCATTCAAACATGTTGTGTGCTTGATTCAACATACACTAGCCTGAACGTCATGTCCAATCCCAACTTGTACACTCGTGTCAAATTCACCTCACCTAGCTAGCTAATTAAACAGCGACTGTGAAATTGGCTGGCCATCTTATCCGCTCGGAGCAGTACCTATTGTCCGGAGGCTGTCTATGATGTGCTTCTGTGGCAGTCATCAGCTTTCATTCATAAAGGCCAAAGTCACAAGGGCACCTACATCAAAACACTCCGGTAGGACATCGGTATCAACGAGATAACGCATGAGATGGCTACCCGTCAGTTGAGGGACCTCGCTATGAGATGTGCCATCTGACAACACATATTTATGACATACATATTGTAATTATAGATATAGATAGAATATCGCGCTCATATATTACTCCACTTTTTCAGTAATTATTTCAAATAAACATAAATTTAGGCATTTTACTGAGAAATAAAGTATGTTTCTACTTCTTAATTCTTTTAGTATGACATACCAATTTTAACATTTCTTGTCCGAGTAATCCTTTCTCTGTAAAGAAAATCAACTGATCAGAGAAATCTTACGAAGTTGTAAAAATGGTTAAAATTGTTTTTAACAACTAGAAAAATAAATTCAAGACACCTAGAAAAACAGTCTTTTGATTCATTCAATAAATTCAATTTGATATAAAGTTATACGCAGTAGGTTTTATTAATAGATACGAAATATATACAATGCAAGTATATTAAAAAATAACGAATATTTAAAAATAAAATTGTTTAATTAGGAAGGAAATATATATACATGTTTTTGTATAATATAATGAAAATAAAGATATTCCTTCTTAAATAATAACTATGCTATCTTTTTATAATATAAATATAAGCATAAGAAACCCATGTGAAATATAATTTGATTAAGTTTGTAACTTTTTCTAATATAGCTTTTCTGCAATTAATAAAAAACTTATTGAATAATAAATGTATAGTCTATATTTTATATATAACATAGTTCATAAATATACTATGAAATACTCTCTATATATGTAAAAAGGTACATCTATATTTTGATAATTCTGATATTTAAAAAAAAATTTGGTCAAAAACACTTGCGTTATAAATAAAAATTAACCAATATAATTTGTCAAAAATTTTAACTGATTTTTACTTTACTCGTAATTACTCGTAATTGATATATATAATATATATATTTTTTTAATTGTATTTCTGGAAAAACCAATATAACAAAAGGAAATAATTGCATCAACTTTCCTGAAATTAATTCCCAAAACACGAACCTGAATGCCGGATACGGAGGACATAGTATATCAAACAGTTTATTGTTTACTAAATTGGCTTCGGTATAATTTGTTGTTCTGACATTCATCTATTCATAAAATACACTTAAATCTTAAATTACGCAAATATAATACACACAAGATCGTTAAATTGCTCAATAAAATCCAATTTACAACCATAATAAAGTCAAAGAGGAATGAAACCAATTTATGAATGCATTGTTTGAAGTAATTGATCATTTTGTGAGACAATTTATTTGGAATAAGATCAGATTTTATACTACTATAAGGTACGAGCAAATATTACTTTGCATTAGGATTCTAATAAAATAAATTGGTTGTGATTTTATGCAGTCGGAAATAAAACGATTGATATATTTAAGATAAAGCAAACCTAAATAAATGAAAATGTTTTCGAACATATTTTTAGTTGCCTATATTTGCTAATTCATAACTAAATTTCTTGTTTTTAATATAACAATGTTAATAATATTCAACGTGGATGTCATTAGTTATATAGTTATATTTAATTGTAATAAAAAAGAAAAAGCCTTACTGCTATAATAACTTAATAAAAGTTCGTGTATATTCAGTTATAAAACCCTCTTCAGACGAAGTACATTAAATCTGTAGAGAAATAGACAGTAAGACAGCATATTAGGTATAATAAGTGATATTCTAATAATATCTTATAATAATAATAGTTATATCACTTATTATAACTACCATGTTGCCTGTCTGTCTGTCTATTTCTCTGCAGTTTTAATGTATTTCGTCTGTAGATGGTTTTATAACCGAATATAACCGAACTTTTGTGAAATTATTATAGTAGCAAGGCTTTCCTTGTTTTTATTAATTGGATTTGTATATTTAATACATAAACTAACAATTCCATTACAGTTTAGGGAGAATAAAATATGTACTATATAACATTTATTAACTAAATATAAATCCTTGTTAAGTCAGAGAAATTTTAAATAATTAAAATACAATTTTGAGCCATTATGAATATTGTGGCAACACATATTTATGAAAATTAATAATCTAAATTTCGCAATGATCTAATTATTTATGTTATTGTGTTTCAATTGAATTTAAGATAAGTTAGATAAAGCCATTCTTTAACTACTATTAAAGGTTAATAGTGCGTATATTAGTTAATATGTATATTAATTAATAATACAATGGCTAATAGTATTATAATTCCATAAACAATAATTTACACATACATTAAACTATTAAGTGTGCATATAACATGTTTATTTCCACTTGTACTTTTCAAATCTCATTTAAAATAAAGAAAACTTCTGATCTCTACCAAAGACGAGATAGATAAAATTTCCGACTGTCATTAATATAGTCCAAATTTTATTAATATTCGTTGGGAGACCTTATCCATCTTAAATGCTAAACATTTACAACTGTAATAAAGTGAACATTATTTGAATCAAGTTAAAACCTCCTCTGTGTTATTGCTCTCGACTGCGTCTCTTCTGAATCTCTTGCACCTTCCTCTTATTCATCTGTCTTTATTGCTACATTTAAGCTGCACATTTATCATTATATAATCAATAATCAATATTACTCCACATTTCAGCGATCGCTCAACTGCGGAGTCAGCCGGCGGGCAGTTTTGTAGTTCGCGACAGTAACACGTTTGCAGAGGCCTTCGGATTAGCCGTCAAAGTTCCAACTCTACCGCCCAAGATCATGCCAAAAACTGGTGAGTTGATGAGAAAATAGTTTTTTTAAATATAATTCTACTGTATTTAATACAAATGTACAGACCTTATTAATGGGCTCACCATATATTTAAAAGTATACATTCATATTTAGAAGAGCTAAAATAAGATAAATTGTAATATAACTTTTCATCAAACGGCACATTTCTTAATCATGTTTGTGTTATTTTATAGAAACAAATGCAAAATTTCTGATAATTACATTTTTACAAACAAAATTGTTGGTCCCTGTAATCTTTATTCCATGCATATACTACAGATTTACATTAATGACAAATACTTTTAATTGTTGATTAATGTTGTAGTTATTTAAAATAGTTACTATTTAAATAAGATTATCGACCTATACTAATATAGTAATATTTATATACATACTAATATTTAAATCAAAATCGAAAATAAAACATTAAGTTTCGTTGTATATCTACACTGTACTGCATAATCATACAGACAGATCTTTGTAATTGGATCGATCTTAGAACTTATTATCTTGACTACAACAGAGACAATTCAAGCTTTGAAAATACCTTATAGCAAACCATGAAGATATCCGCAACACTCTCTTCTTTAAATATTATTTAGAAAATAATTGTACTTTACTCGTATAATTTTTGTTATTATAATAATATATTTATAAGATATACACCTATCTATTGTTATCTACACTTTAAATCTAACCCTTTCAAAAGTATTAAATTATTTCGCTATTTCATAATCACATTAAACAGATGAATGAATTACAAAAAAAAATTTTTTCGGATTTAAAACATATAATGATCAATATTTGTCAACGAAACATTGAATTCTTAAATTTATTATGTCTTTCACTTGTTTAATCTTTTTAATAAAATAAGGCTCATTTAAGTATATTTTGTATATATGCTGATTTTCACAATTTATACATAATATTTTAGTATTGTTTAAAAGCTAGGTTTTTCCTCAGTATAGTGTTAAAGTATAAAAATAAGTAAGTGAGAAGGCCGGTGTATGCTGTAAATTTCGTTTTTATTAAGATTAAAATTAACAAACAATTCGCCATAGCTTTCACAGTTATCTGTCTAATCATGCGTTTATAAATGACTTTTTAAACGCATGATTAGGCAGATAACTGCGAAATCTAGAAAATTGTTTAGTTAAATGTAATCTTAATAAAAACGAAATTTACAGCATACACCGGCCTCTTTACTTACTTATTCTTAGTACTGTTAGTATTATAGGAAATTAATATAATATCCGATTTAAGGAACATATCCTTTATAAACAATTGTATAAAGTACCTACTGTCAGTTTGAAAATTAATTATAACATTTAGTAACTAATTTATTGTGATTATTTTTGCTCTGCTCGGGAATGATATATAGATAGTAAGTTTAACCTGTCAAAAAATGACGTACCAACCACTATTGTCAATCTACTGTATATGAGATTTATAACATTGACATATGTACATATATCACTGCATGAGTCACCTGGTGAAAGATGGTTCGGGTCTCAGAGTATTAATAGACAGAGTTACAGTTCTCTTGATTATGCTGTGCAGTTCAATGCTACTGATTTACTTTATTTTGTAAAAATTAAGTTTTGAATAATATCTCTAAAATAGCAAATGTTGTACAAAACAGTTTCAGGTAAAAGTGTAACCAAATATGTTCTATTATATGTATACCTCCATTAATACATTAATATTACTTAAATCTCAATTATTTGTTTCTACAATTAAAAAAAGTAAAATCGTTTTTATTATTTCCTTACTACCCATTTTTAAAAACACTATTGTAATAGAAACATTTTATATTGACATCGATATTTGACATGTGATGATTACGTAATCATTAATAGACGAAAATCTGTATATTTTTACACTGATTGAGGTAAAGGAGTATGTTAATATATATGTTATTTGTGTTGCCAAAATGGTGCTAATTAATTACATCATAAAATTTATAAAATTTTAGAAATGCATGTAAAGTAGTGTATACTCTATCCAACATATAATTCAGTGCAAATAATAATTATTTACGATTTCAGTTTTATATATGATTAAACAATTTAATAAAATTACATTAGTTAATTTATTCATTCTAAACCTATTTTTTTAATTAAATTAAATCAAATCAACAAATTAAAATAGTTTTGTATTTATTAGTTGAGTGAGTATAACTAAATAAGTTCATATTTTATTAATATATAATTCAGAAAATGATAACATTATGTAGAACAATTCATGATTATTTACAAAATTGTCTTAATACGACATAAATAAATATGTGATATTTTTATAAAATATATTGTGTTTAATTACTCTCAAATGCCACTTTTCTTGTACAAAATAAGAGTATGTTGCCTTGCTTTTTCAAATAAGGTTTCATTTCTATAGTAACACTTTAAATTAGTTTGCATATTATATTAAACAATTCGAAATAAATAAAAATTGACAAGATTTTTTAGTATTATTTTGGAGGAATACGAAAATAGTTTATTCTCTTTTTTTAACATTTAAACAAACAGAATTATAAAAAAATACATTGTAAAGTTACGATGTATTATAATCACCGCGTCAAACTACTATGTTAAAAATTATTAAAACACGAGTATAATTAATCACTTTTCCATATAATAAAATATATTTACTGAATACGATTGAATGAGTTAAATAATTCATTTCAACTATTACCTTTCTTAAAATAACACGCATAATACACCTTTGTGTTTTATATATAGCTTCATATGTAACCCAAATTATAATAGCCAACTTATTAGCCAAACCACTTTGTACATATTTCCATAAAATTAGAAGTGCTATTATTAACATTTGCAATACTTTATATAAACAGATAATGTCAAAAAACGCCAAAATTGATAGAATTATCTGTGTCAGTTGAGTCAACACGAGAAAACCGTGTCGCCAGAGACTATGACACGGGACATAATTTGTGTCACCGGATTTTGTGTCGGAGACACACACCTACATCTATATATATAGGTTCGACACATTTTTAGTGTTACCCGACATGTATTTGTGTCATTAGACACACATATAAACCATGACACTTTTTTGTGTCAACTGACGCGGATATTTATCTTAGTTAAGCTCTATTGCACGGACGAATTTGTAGTATGCAATTAAGCATAGTAGATTTGGCACTATTTAACGTGCGCACACTATATTTTAATGTACTAACTTATAATTATAAACAAAGATTACCCTTTATACTATCTTGCATGTTCTACATCAATTCACTTTCAGAAAGAAACGGTTGGGAAAAGTGTAAGATATTTATATATGTATACATGTATATATGTGTCCCAATATATATTTTTTTCTTTTAAAACGTGTCTTTCCGCGCATACATCAACATATAAAACATGTATTTATTCTACTGCAAACAGTAAGGAGGGCCACTTTCTTTTTATAATGTTGAAGTACTTTAATTTCTATAAATTGAAGCAATCATGAATTTGTTAGAATTTTGGCGTTCTTAAATAAATAATCAAATTTGACCGTTTTTCATTTAAAGAAAACAAATTGTATAGAAAACAAATGCGGCACAAACATTATTGTTATCCAATCTATGTGAATGTCAACACTTCTTAAATCAGTTGCTTCATAAATATACTCGTCTCATTACGTACAATTATTATAAAACTTGTGTTTTATATGTTGGTTCTATGTATGTCACACAATATAACAATTTCATTTAAACCGTATATTTTCTACACACCTACACAAATTCTGCATTGTGTGTTTTTGGTTCTTTTCTATACTTTTTGTATATATAACATTCACAATATATTTTCTATAAGTTTGTTTTATTTTATTTTCCTTAGACAGTGAATTATCTGATTGCAGTATTGTCAATTCGTGTTACTATCGGCTAAATATTTTATTTTGTTTTATACATGACATTGTTTTCGTTTTCAATTATAATAAATTAATGAGATTTATTGTTCATAATTTTCAAATAAAAATGTACATTTTCCTGTCTATGTGTATCTGTTTAGATGCAGATTTAATCATAATAATTAAAAAAATAACTATCTTCTATTAATATAAACATGTTAGGCACAATAAGAGATTGATTCCATAAATATATTTTACAATAAATTCGATTTGAAAGTCAGCATAATTTACTTTACATTGTCCAGTATTTGCTGTGAATTATGCTTGCTTTAACAAATGTGTAAATTTTATAACAAGTTAAAACATAACATGCTCGTTCATACTTCCAGGAAATATTTATATATATAATAAAAAATATATAATTAATTTGTCTAGTTATATTAAATTTATTCATCTCATACGTGTGGAACCTAATGAATGTTTCAACTTTGTGACGTAGTTAGGGATTAGTTTACTAATACTTTATGAAAATGTATATCAATGTTCTTTGCAGAAACTAAATGATGGAAAAGTAAAAGCGGAAATTATATTTATATTTATGTTTTTCGAAGAATAAATATAGAATAACTATTGTTGTTTGTATTAATTTAAATAAATCGATCAACCAAGGTTCGTAAAATAAAATTTACTATATTTGCTTTATTCAAAGTAAATTATTTGTAAACGATTCCGCTAAATTAACTCAATTTCATGTTTAGATATCAGTTAAAATATTGCCTTGATTTTTCGCTATTTAAAAATTCGTTCACAATTTTTTAGGTTTGTGATAATCTCAAATATGTATGTATATAAGTAAAGTTTTTAAATGTATCATCGAAGCTAGATATAAATTAATCTTAATATAGTTAAAGTCAATGAGCCATTTCAAAGCATGTATAGAGGGTAAATTGGTTCAAACTAAAAATGATATCATAAAAACGACGAACTTGATAATTGATGGTTTATATAACTTATTAAATAAGTTTTCCTTGCATTATTACAGCTTAGGTCTAAATAAATCTACACTTTAAATGATTTTAACGTCGTTCTCAATTCAATAAGTATTTGAATTAATCATCAATGCAAACGAAGTAAATCAACTGAGAATAGTTTACTTATATAGGACAAGACATCCTAAATTATTCTAATTAAAAACAAACATACAATTTTCAGAGAGCCTGACATTATCCACCATTTATTTCGTCATAAAGTAGTAAGCGTGAAAGAAGTTTTATTATTTCAATCGGTAAATAAATACTCTTTATGTATCTTCAACCATATACTCTTACACAAAGTTTGGAGTACTATCTATGAACAGTAAATACGGAGTAATATTCAATTGTTCCAAGTTACCTTAGGATATCTTATGTTTTCATAAAATGGAATAAGTGTGCTGTGGTGCTACTCATAGGCGCACCAACTCATTATTTACTACATATTATCCTCGGTCTTCGGTCTCCTGGAACTAACTTGCTCAGATGGATTTATTCATGCAATGATTTACATACGTATACAATGGTGTAATATAATTATTGATACATTTCACTGGATGAATATTATATAGTTAATATAATGGGAGAGTGAGTAAAGCAAATTATTATTAAGAAAGTTATAATTGTCGGTAATATGGTTTCCATTATATTAAGCAATGTTGACTTACCAAAGAAGGCTTCAATATATTTTTTATAATTACCTTTATGAGGTGTTAAATTTAAACTGACAGTTGACTAATTTAGACCTTTGTATGAATGTGGCTTTACCTACATATGTTTTATAAAAAAAAGATAGGCATAATAAAATGTCCAACTTTTTTGTATGTATTTCCATCCAATATTGAATATTATTAATCTATTAATGTATTATGTATATTATTTTACCTTAACCTCTTCATTTCTGAATTTAATAATACATAATAATTTTTATAGTATGTCAGCGTCTACATAATGAATATAATACGTATTTTAATGGTTATTAATGTCAATTAATAGTTGTGTATTATTAATTACGTACGTCATCTATGTAATTGTTATTTAAATGTAATTAAGTCACAAGAAGAAAATACATATTTTTAGTTTTATATGCGCAATTTGTATTATTACCAAAACACTTTTTAAGTACATTATTTAAAATTTGTAATACTATTTAACAAAATCTTATTTTACATACATAATTTAGTACTCTTTAACGATTAGCTTGCTCACATAAATATTCAAGTGACACATTCTTGACACTTCATTATCTTTTTCTAAAACACTCATAATTGTAACCCAAATATACACTGTGTTTAGACTTTCACTTAGTTATTGTCATGTAACTACCAGATCGTTTGATTTTGCATTAAAAAATTATGGAAATAATGTACTTTAATGATAAATAATTACCAACGTGTCAATTGTTGAAGTCTACTAATTACTATGCTGAAATAAATATATGTATAACTTGGAACGATATTATAAAAGATACATAATATTATTAAACAGAATTCCGCAAGTATTTTCAAAATTCAGCGGAAAAATAATATTATGCAAATTTTCTGTAATATTCAACTTACCAAAGTATTCCGTCCTTTCGGTATAAGATACGCCCTTATTACCAGAATAATAATTCGTACATTTTAGTTTTATTTTGTTTGTCTTAATCACTCGGTCATACAATAGGGAAATTAATTTAAAGCTAAATATCAATAGACATTTCACATTTATAATTTATAATTTATAATATTTAATTTATGTTCATTGTTTTTCAAATGTCTAGAATTTTGAAATGTCAGTTTTATATTATTTTTACAAAAGATTCAACTACTAAGGCAACTTATTTTTTTTTATTCTTTTTTGCTTTTTACCAGTTTTTGATTGTGTTGCCATATATTTTGAAAGGTTTAGTTTTGCTTCAACATCAACTCTTTTTTCCACATAATATCACTAAATTCTGAAATATATTTTTTTAGATTTCCAAAAATATTACATATATAATATACATATATGTGTATGTACCTGTATAGTGTGTGCCTAAAATGCAGAATTATTCCGCACATGAAAAATTATCAATTTATGCAATATAATTGTTTCTAAGCATGTGAAAATATTTACCGTATGTAATCAACGGAAATTCTGATACAGCTATGTTGAAATCTTTTTGATGTGGCATTTTGTTCCAATTCATATGGCACACACAACATACTCTTGGAGCTTGAAATCTACAGGAAAATATAATAAGAAATTCCATGTTCATGTCAAATTGTGTTTTGTTACCGCGTTATAAAGTAGGAAAACAAACTATTATAACAGATATTATGAACATTAAAATAGGAAAGTTACTTATATTATTATCAAAGTTTACCAAATGAATCTCGTGAATCCTTATACTATGTCCCTATCAAGAAGACATCGCGTCCTTTGCTAATACATTCTTTTCCAGACAATGTAACAAACCAAAACTAAGAAACCCTGGATGATTTATAAAGGCAGAGATATATACCACATTAGCTGGTTTTTAGCTCAGTTTAGGCAAAATAACTCTCTTTAATAGCAATTTAATAGCGTTTCATGCTTTTATGTAATAAAACTTTAAAACATTCTACATAATAGTATGTAGAATAGGTAAGAGGTAAAATTTGTTTAAAATATATCAAATAATATATATTTAAGTTTAATAATAATGACATCTTAAATAGGAAGGATTTAAAATTTGTGTTGCATTTTGTTATTATAAAATTTAAACAGCTAGTTTTATCAACTAAAATAAATGTAGATAAAATTCAATTAACGCTAAAAATATATAATAATATAAATTATAAATTATAATCGAACATTTGAAATGAAATTATCTTCTTTAGTTTAAAATTAAGTAAAATAAAATAATAAATTAAAAAAAAACTCACAAAGTCAGAAAATGACTCCTTATAATATTCCATTACATTCACAATCAAAAAACAGAATTCGAATTATCTAAAGTAGATTATGAAGACAGACATCTTTAAAATTGTTATAATTATAAGAATAAAAATATATCATTATCAGAATATATAAAAATGTATATTGTTTTTAAATAGTATTTTTAAAATTAAATTTTGGGACTACTGTATTGTTTTCATTTAATAAAGATATATCATTACACATGTAGGCAATATGCGCATGTGTAGGCAATATATATACATGTGTAGGCAATATATATACATGTGTAGGCAATATATCGAAATATTAAATTTCAACTTATATAATTTAGATAGGCGCAAGAAAGAATTGAAAACTCTAATACATGTAAATAAATAATAATAATAATATTTAATGAATATAATATGAACCTGGTGGGAATGTTACGTTCTCTAAGGCATAATGGAATTAACACGTATATGGCATTTTATTCGATATAAATAGTCTTATGAAATTCAATTTAAAGTACAAAAAATATATCGCAAAATTCATTTAAATACACTTTATTTATATCTGCAATTTTCAAGGATATACATTATTCACGTTCTTACATACACATTTCCAGTTTCTATCACCATTTGTTAAATGTTTCTGGTAGATTTAAAAAAATATATAATTTACATATATTTTTAGAAAAATATGTTATTTCAATTAATTGCATGTTGGGCAATCATTTTTGTATCCATGTATATATTCAGCTAAATTTTAGTGTAATAGTCTAGATTTATATGCATGTCAATAACTAATATATCAAAGATTCCACTGTTGCATGTCTTTTTATGTACCTACTACGTCAACCCCTTTTAGTTGTACCTTAGGTTAGGTATAAGACAAAATATCTGTGTACCCATATATATAAGAAAATCATGAAACATATTGGTTTTAAGTACATGTTCTCGTATTTTTATTATATCTCCCAAAAGATGGACGTATGATTAATACAAATTTTAAAATTATTATATGTTGGCTTATACTTGTATATTATTGTTAAAAACAAGATTAATATTTTATAAAAAATAGGAAAACATTCAGTAAATAATAAATCCAATGAACTTGTAATATTATGTCAACATATTATGATATAGTGTTTTCAAAAATGAATGACTAATTATTATGAAATATTATTGACACATATTCAGATTGATGACAAAGAAAATTAGTAGGGGAACATATATGTTGATATACATAGATTGAATATGCTCATTATGGTAATTTTCTCGCTAAAATTAAAGAATAATCATTATTATTTTCTCGTTAATAATAAATGAAACGTTTAAATATGAGATTTCTTTCTATATTCAGTAGATATACACATTATTATGTAGGTATTCATTATATCAAAGAACATTTTCAATGGACAGAAATATTGATTAGGTTATTTTAGCATGATACATAGACAGGTATACAAATTACATTTCAAAGGTATCATATACATATGTATGTGTGGGTATATTTTATAACCGAACTCTCGATAAATCATTAGTTTGAGTTTGTTTCGCGATTCAGATGATTAAAATACCACATTCGATGTATTAAAGAAATACATATCGGTTTTCGAAGTCTTACTTATACCAAAACCCTGGAATAATTATATTTTTAAAACTCATTTCTAGCGCAAATATTTTTAAATACGCTTAAATGTGTTCGGATACTTTCAGCGCGATTGCAAATCTTCTGTAATTATTTACTGATGAAAATAATTCACTAATGTCGACTGATTGTAAGATCATATTTCAGGCGGAAGAGAAATAGCGAAAACAATGCTTATTAATGTCAGTACAAATTTAATAGCATTGATGTAGTCGTGTGTTAATTGTGCTTGACTTGAGGCATAATACGACCACCTATTGTTGAAAATGGTTAATTACTAAAATCGGAAGAGGTCATATAAAAATTGATTAAAGACAGCAGTTGAAGTCAAATAAAATTACATTGAATGCGTGCCAAAATGGATTTATTTGTATCTTACACGTGAAATGAAATTTATTTTACTCGATAATTATTTTTAACATTCTATGTATATTTATTTAATTTTTGAGCACAGCGATACAATGCAGTGTAAACCCGCATTACTGAACTATTTAACTTATTCTACTGCATTTTCATCTATAATCTCCTTTATTTATGATGTATGAATAAATTACTTTTTTAATTCGATATGGACGTTTGCAGAAAGAATTATCTTCATTAAGTTATCAAAACTATTGTTCCAATAGTTTTTTAACATGTTTGATAATTTTTTCTATATTGAACAAAACTCATTAATTTCTATTAGCATAACAAAGTAGCTTATATACGTAAACAAAAGTAGAAATTATATTTTTTAACAAAGTGATGAAACGGCTCAATAGCTTATAATATTTCGTATTTTCAAAAAATACAAATGGCATTATTAATAGTTGAGCTTCAGTTGATGCCTTCTTGTGTGTGTGTGAAAATTTATTTTTGCAGTTTACACGCGTGTTTCTAGAAAAAGTACTAATCATTTATTTCAATTGGATTAATTTTATGAATACTTTAATGTCTTTCTTGCCAGAAAAGGTCAAGTTTGCACCCACAAAATAGTTTGACAATATTTCATTTGTGCCGAAATATTTCATTGTCAATGAAAATAGTTGATATATAAAAGATGTCCATAAGAATTATTATTCATAGTTAGAAGAATAAAAATTGAACCGAGTATATTACTACACAGTATAGTTGGCACAGATGAAATCAAAGTTTTACTTGTCAGAAGTGAAACCTGTTAAGCGACACTGTATGTGAATATATTTCATATATAGTTATATACAAAATAATTATGTCAAATTAGTCTAATGATACAATAGTACAAAAATATATTTACGATATGTTTCACTATAACAAAGCCTTCACTGGAAAGAGGGTCATGTTATATAATATGAATAAATTCAACCAGTAAGTGTTAAAATTTATAAATAATTTTTTTCCGATTTTAAGCTTAATGTATTTTTTCATACATAATTAAACAATTAACAGAGATCTTAGAGAAAGCAAAGAACATTAATCATTGTGTTCAGAGTCTTTTTTGACTCCGTTTCTAGAAATAGTGGCATAAGAGTTATATTAAAAATATGAAAACTAGTCTATTCATTTGAGTTTTTTCCAAATTTATTGAACTTAATGAAATACAAACTATAAAAATTGTAAGAATGTTGAACATTGACTGTAATACAGACATTCGTGAACATTTGTAAAAGCCTATTTTTTAATTTCTTGAAGATTTCATTTTCTTCACCGATATACTGTTGCTCATAAGTCACATAATCTTCAAAAACAAATTAAAGATTTTACTAATACTAAATGTATACAATATTTTTATAAAGTGAACTATAAATAACAATTATTATTAAAAAAACTCTAAGATTTTATGAATAATGTTTTATATAAAATTGTATGAGATACTAAATATATTAAGCATTGTACAGAGTGACTATGAAGATACAACTAGTTAATATAATATATATGTTCTTCATTTATATTCAACATTGTGTCAGAAAGAAATGTCCATCTAAATAATGTATTATTTTTATGAACTTTAATGACTTACTTCATCTTAAAAGGAATACAAACAGTACAATAACAGTTAGAATTCTTAACCTGCAGTAGATCCAAACGAGTTCAAGTCTCGTTTTTTCCTCGACCAGTGCAATAGTTGCAACTTGCTACTATGACAAAAATTCGACCCGAGGCACATACTGAACGTGAAGAGATCGACGCCAGTTTTCCTCGACTTGCAGTTTTTTTATAAACTAGGTCATCGTATTAGCAACGCCAATCAAATTGGAACCTACCAAACGGCTATATAAAATTTGAAATGAAAATGTGTTCATTAGTATTTTCTTACCTATATATTTTTATTTAGATGCCAAGCGCTTTCATAAGGCATCTATATAGGTGTGTTCAGTTGTGGAGGTACTATATACATACAAAACACAGGATAAGCTTATATAGCTTTAAAAAAAAGATCTCGAAAAAAACTGAGACCAAAGTTTTTATTATCTCAATTTTCGAGTTTTTTAGTAACTTGGAATTAAAGTGTGATTAATTATGACAGAACAGAAATATAATACACATTTAAATAGCTAAGAGTGCACAAGACGAATATCGCAAATAAATGAATTTCTCTCTCAAATTCTTAAGATACAAGTAAAAACAGAATAAAGAAAAAAAGCATGTTCCCTGCATAGTCTTACAAAAAACCACGTGGTCCAGTGTGGCCAATACATCATCTGAATTAATTTTAGAAAAAATAGTCCACTTTCTTCAATCTAAATAATAACACCCCGGCTGTAAATTTTCATTCACGATATTTTTATTCTCCACTCATTCAATTTAGCAACAACAAAAATTTCAATTAACTAGCGAGTCGTCATTTTGTGATACAAAATTAGAAATATCATTGAGATGTCGACACAAATTCGTTCAAATACCTACCCCTAATTATAACGAGCATGTAGTTTTAACATACAGGCTAACACAACATCGCGTTAAACGTCTAAATCTAAACTAACTCGAAAGAAAAAAAATAAGTGGAGTTATCGATCGCAATAGCTAGACTGAAGTAATTTAACTAAACTTGGCCTGTTGGAATAAATCTTTATAATTTTTTTGTCTGTACTCTACGGTAATTAATAATATTATTCTGCTTATTAGTATTTGTAATATTATACGTATGTTATACAACATATTATATAATTAATAGAGTTGTCGGTGAATTTTCTACATAATATGTGCTATTTGTATAATTATTCTACATCATATACACTCTTAATGAATATCTTCTAAATGATGTTCTAAATGTTAAATCTAGACAATGTGCTATTTGTAATTATTTATTTATAAATTTTATATAGATAGAGTGCAAAATTGAATGAAATATGATGGTATAACGTCAGTTTAAATTGAATTAAATCACTAATTTCGAAACGGAACGTATAATTTTATAATTTGTAATTAGTCAATAGTTGTACTAATTTTTGACAAAAACATTGCAATACGGTTTATATTTGGTGGCCCTGAAGATGCCTGTTGCGTGTTTTAAAAAATGTATGACAAATTGTTGGAATTAATCATTACATAATGAAGTTCTTCACGTGTTCAGAAATTAAACAATACGTCAATCGTGACAATTTCATAACAATCAGTGGGCATGCCTTTTCCTTACATAGTGTAATGCATTGCAAAATGCATCAGTCTTGTGGAAAACATATGAACATCTCTCTCTCTCTCCCAGGTCTGAGCTGACCATCAATTTGATTTATTTAATTTAAAACCTAATGAAACGTTAGGAACTGTATGTAGTTGCCGTTTGTGCTTTGAAACGTGAAATGTTTTAGGGGGTTAAACTGTTAGCAAAAAATGTAAATATGTTTCTCTCAATTCAAAATTATCTACAGATGAAAGGTGATGTCTCCATGTTCAGAACACTCCCCCATTTAAAGTATGTTTGTGCTAATGTTTTTGTAAGCTCTTAAACAATATGGATTAAACACCAATCAGTATAAAAAATTTGCTCATTGTTCTTTCTTTTAATTTTAATGTTCTTGCACTTATTGCAACCTATTTCGTTGATGCTTTTTACTTAATAATGACAGTTTCTTTCCTGCAATACAATCTACTAAATCAGCCACGTTTAGCTCGGTTTTTCACAGTAGAGGAGTAAACTTGGGCATTGTGATCCTTCCAAGCAGGTGTGCATTTTATTTCGAATTAAAATAATATCTTGTATTGTATAGAAGACATATCTATTTGGACGCTCGCGATAAGTATTATTCACTGAATCAATATTGTACACCCTGTCATCAAAGTCGAACAGTTCGTTTATCAATGTTAAATTATTGCACAAATTCATTATTTAAAGTTAGTGCTTCATTGTACAAAGTAATAAAAAAAAGTCTCTACTGAATACAACACATTTAATGGAATAAAATAAATACAATCGCATTAGTAAATAGTTTCCTCAATGGGTTCAATTGTAAATGTTTCATTTGAGCTTGATAGATGCCTAATTCAATTAAGAGCAATACGTTACTTTACATACTGATTACTATATTATAATAATTACTTACTGTGCTTTCATACTTTTGATTTGTAGATCAAATTTAGTAATTTTTATTAACATATCTAACTAACTAAAAAATCTGTAAATATCCTAATATTAGAGTCCAAATCTAAAATTCTTTCTAAACTACTAATCCCATTATTTTATTTTCATTGCCTTTTTACTATATTTTTAGTGCTAGAAATGAATATTTTACTATTTATTGATCAATTTATCCATTATTGCAATGAAATGTGCGTTAAAGTTGCATCTTTGAGACCATCAAACGCTGAATTTAAATGTTAATAAACTAACCCCTCCCCTACGTACACAGATGACCTCCAATCCGAGCTGGTTCGCCACTACCTCATCGAGCCCATTGTGAACCGCGGTGTCCGTCTCAAAGGCTTCTCCTCGGAGCCTGTCTTCCCCAACCTCGCCGCTCTCATCTATAACCACACGTTCCAGCCCATATCTCTCCCGTGTAAACTTATCCTCCCTGGCACACCTGGCAGTGGCCTAGGTGGAGGCCATCACTATGAGATGGAGGAGACTGCGGTGGCTGTGGGAACAGCTGCAGTCCCTGCAGGAGTCAGTGGGCCACCGGCGGTGATTGATGATTCAGGAGCCAGTAAGATTCTTTTAATTTCTAACTGATTTGTCATTGACTATGCGTCATCAAGGGCTCTATCTTGAGAGGAGGGAATATTTGAACTTTCGAAATGTACAAATTCCTAATTTATCGGGTTATAATGTTTAATTATATTATTATCTTTATAACTGAAAACACCATTAATAACCACGAAGAGAATAAAATAATCGTAGAAAATTATAAAATGAGTTTAACACTCAAAATATAATTTTTTTATAAATTTTGTTTCCAAAAATAATAACATAATTAAACATAATTGAAGCAGTCCAAATATGTGGACCAAACTTGTTTGTAGGGTAAACTAGTCCTCTATAAAGCCTTTAAATATTGGACTATGATGTCTATCAAAACATTGTACGTTCGCGACGCATGTTCTAATCAACTAACATGCTAAAACGGAAAAACATACTACTAACCAATATATTACTAACAGTACAAGAAAATACGAACAGTACCATTTTGACCTTGGTAGGCCCCTTCAGCGGCCCAAACCCTAAAGGTGGGTTTAGAATTCATTAGCGGACTGTATTCGACCAATTTACTCCAAAAGAAACTTTAGAAGTCATTTATTATTATTTCCTTTTAAAATTAAACTAATATTTACAACATTTTTCTTTGTGCGTTAAACGTTCGCACAGTCCCTTTTTCATATCATTATCAATAGTTGGATTGGAAAACTATATGGAAAGGAAAATAAACATATTTTCTGTCCAGCATATTAAAACAGTTCATACTAAAGATCAACAAACTGTTTATTAAAGTCTATAACTTCGTTTTTTGTAAAAACAGAATGAAATCATAGAGATATTAAATTTAAATTATATACTCTCACATGAAAGCATATTATTAATATAAATGTGGAAAATTGTATGATTTTAAAACAGATTTGAAAGCTCAATTATTAGTCAACAATCAGGAGATACATTAATTACGTGAAACAAAGTATTAGAAAATGTTAATTATAATAAAATTATATTTTTTATTTTAAGTTTTAATTTTTACTGTAATAAACATACTTTATTACAAAAAATAAGAATTAATATTGAATTACTCACAGTGTTCTACATAACACATTGCAGTAAAGTAGTATTGTTTATCACATACGAATAAAACGATATAATTTAATATACATATTTTGTTTTTAAATACTTTTACTTTATAATGCGTTATTTAAATTTGAATTTGTAACTTTCTATTTGAATTTCTATTAGTATCTATCCAATAAACACATAATCAAAACAATACATTAAATATACTTTTCGTGCTAACCATATAGGATGAAATAATAATAGTATTAAATCCACAGCCTTCAATAAATGTATATATATCAAGACCCTTAAATGATGTGGCATATCTACTTATATTGTGTTATACTATTATAATGTTATTTGTTTTAATTGATCTATAGTTACAATCTATTGGTAACAATAACTTTGTATGTTTTGAAATACGTATACAAACCAAATATACATTTCTGAAGATATATTACTTCTTCATTCTACAACGTACATACGGAACACTAGCAAGGCAGACCAGTTGGGATGATCTTTTTGTATTATTACATGGTATTATATATAAAAATATCAGAATTAATGCTTAATCATCAGCAAAGTAGTTCAGAAAAACTTCATTTTGTCAACTTCCAAATGTACAGAATGGACATTTTCTAACATATTAATTATCGAAATAAGGTGGAATTAGAATTATATTTCTCTTTTCTAACATACGAGACCATTAACAGTCAAAGACAATTAATCTCTAATAGAGTAGATGTCTTTAGTATGTTTTTCTTACAGAGTTAAACAAACATGTCTTGAGAGTGCTAATGATGGGGCCATACATCTTTTTGGTTTCTTCTAGAAGCTTGTTGTGTTCGATTGAAAGTGATTGGATTTTAATAAGGCTTGGTTTCTGTTTCATGTAGATTAATAAGTGGAATGTAAAGACCTTCATTTTGAGAGCATTGCTTGATTTTAACTAGATAGTTTTTGTCGAATTGTATCAAAAGGTTTTGAAGATATATGTAGTAGAATTTGAAGGATTATCTGTTTTTGATGAAATTAAACATATTATTGACTCTTTTAATGACTTCATTCCTTGAAGACCCATAATATTTGGGTCATCTGGAATTATATCTAGAATTAAATTGAAGTATGCCTTCCTGGTTCATGTAATATGGTAAGATTACACTTGCCTAAAACAGAAAGGCTATGGTCAATTATGCCAGTGATCAGTGTATTAGTCTTCTAGAGTATTTAATTTGAGCTAACTTGCTTGAAAGTGCAGAAGATAGAAAAGAAAGTAAACAGCCTGTATCTAAAATGAATTGAACTTCATGATTAGTCTGAAAAATCATATTTTTCTGATGTCCTTCAAATGATTTAGTCAAGATACCAAAGACTGTGACTGGATCAGAGTAATCTGAGGCATTTTTAGTAATCAGGATAACTGCCTTATTTGAGGAAATAAACCAAAGCTTATCTTGAGCAATTCTTTAAACATGCTATCCTATATATCATTAAAAAATGTTATTTGACTTATTAAAATATACTATAAAAAGTTTAAAAATAAATATTTGTGTCAAATTAAAGAAACTAACTAATTAATACCTAATTTCATTAGTGGCCACTTATTTAGTTATACTAATTGTAGAATTTCTTAATTTCTTTACTACATATGCTAGTCTACCCAAGAACAAATTTTATAATACCATATATCATATTAAAAAGAATCACATTGATATTGAGCATACAAAATATGTATTAACAATGCAAAGTTTTATTGTATTTTGAAATCTAAATATGTATAGGTAACAGACACTAAACAGTCTACTAGCAATTTATTATCATTATATATATAATGATTTTATTTTAAGATATGTAATAATTGATTATTAATATTCATTTATATTTATTATGTAGAATATATAATTATTTATAAAAAAGGGAAATCCCCAATTATGGTCCCCAGTTCTATTTACAGCTCTATTTGCTCACATTGTTAAATGTAATAGTTTAGAATATATATAGCAGGTTTGTTTTAATCTGTATTAAGATAGTATCAATTAATTTATTCTGCCACCCATTCAAATTTTACTAGTAATAAGAATAATATACAAATGTTTTTTCTTTGTAAAAGTGAATTGCAAATTATTATATACTAATAATTTAATAAGTATATATACATTTTATTCAATATATTTCATGAAAATTATTTGTTTTTATAATTAATTACAAAATATTTTGAATATTTAAAAAGATGAATCTTTAAAATACCCTTTTAATTATATCTGCATATTTGGTTTGTAAAATATGTTTTTATATCTTAAAATGTAAGTTTTGACTAATTATGTTAAAATGATATTCTCTGTAAATAATATAATTTGATTATACTTCACTATATTTTGCTGCATTCATTAGCAATGGACTCAGATAGTGATGGTACAAGTAATGATTCTCCACCTGAAGAACCACAAATGTCACAAGGATCCTCAGTATCTTTGGATCTTCAAGTAAGTATTAAACTCAAACTATTTAATGATGTTTTGTTATATACGTTAGTAAAAGCATACTTGAAATCAAACTAAACAGATCATAAATACTTATATTATAAATGCAGATGAATAGATTACATTGTGGAAGAACTTAAATGTATTTAATTGATAATATTATTAATCATCAATTGGTATTTATATATTATTATATATTATATATGATTAAAATATTTACCATTAATTTGATATATTTACAACAATTATTTGGATAATATACCTATTAGTATACAAAATCTAGGATAATTCTTTGTGTTAGCCTTTCTGGCATTTAACTTAATAGGACTGATGATCAGTATTATAAGATTATAACAAGTATATATATATATATGTATATGATTTTTTTTCTTTCTATGCTGCCAAGATATATACACATTTTATTACTATATGGTTTATATTTGAATCTAATTTAAATATATACATCTAAAAATTTACGTTGTAATTATAATATTGTAAAATAATACTTTAATTCGATGAGCGAAATTATGTGATTTAAATCATCATATTGACAATTTGTCTGCTTGTATAATAAATATATATAATAACAATGTAATGCATCAGTATAAATTTGTACTATTCACTGCCTAGAAATAGTAAGAACGGTATGTTTTTATAGAATGTCATCATGCATATTTATTCATTCATTGTTTTTGTGTTTTAGGACGAGTGTGATCGTCTAGTAGTACTTACCTTGAAAGCAACATCACAAAACGGTCATTCCGAAAATCCAGATGATATTCCTTCTGATGTTCAAGGTAAAACATTTTTAATTGCTCACTTTTAGAATATAACAGAAATATGTCTTTGTATAAATATATAGTACTATTTAAATTTTGTTACATTTAATAACAAAAATATTACTATATATTTTTGATTTATTTTTGTTAAATATGTACTCAAATGTATCTATATGTGCATAAACCATATATTGTAAATAATTCTGTATCTTTTTACTACAATAACAATATTAGTTCATTTAATAAAGTTTTTTTTATTAGTTTTTAATTTGTGATATATTGGCAGCAGCATTACATCTGATAGTAAACAAAATGTAACCAATTAATTAATAGCAAGTATTTATTTTTTTGTTTTCTAATTTATTTAAAAACAACTTTAGAAAAACAACTTGTATGTAATAGACAAATTTCTCAGGAAATTTTCGTATTGTTTATATTACTTACTGCAGCATTACTACATTACTGCACTAGACCATTTAACAAATACGGTTTGGTTTGGTTGAAACCATCTTGGTTTAAAATGCGCTGTGTGACCTAGAAAATTGACAAAATTTTGAATCTGCCGTCAAACCGATTTGAACTGGTTCAAACCTTCTTGATAATTACACTGCATATTTTTATATATGCTAGTATATTTCTGCTTTTAAACAGACATTAATTAATCGGATACCTTTTAATGTAAACGTTTATACACACACATATATATATATATATATACACAAGAAGACTAAAAGATAAAAATCGTTTATCTATATTATGCACTTTATGAGTGGGTTCGGACCATTATTAATTTTCCCCGTCCCTGACTGGCAGCTGTGCCAATCGATTGATTAGCGCCCCGAAAGGGTTCGTTTGGTTTGTACCGAGTAACTTTATGCGTCTGATACAAAGATAATAAAGTTTATTAAAAAAAGTTTTATATATTCTTACATGTTTTACAGAATTATATATGTAGTACCTATTTGTCTTGTTAATTATTAATAAATTAATGTAAGGAAATTGGACAACTTTTTAACTGAAGATTTGTATATGATAATTTGATATTTTTTATTTAACCAGTTTAAAGTTTAAATTCAAATATTATCAGTTTAATAAATTTTAATAAAGATTTTACAATTACCATAATTTAAAGGAATAATTTTAAAACTGTTATTAGAAAATTTGTGTAGATATATCAAATATTCATAAACATTGTTATTATTATTTGGTATTTAAGTATTAATATACATAATGTGTATAGTATATATTAATAACACACGCGCATATACATTTATTTAGTGATTTTGCGAAGTAATCCAAACTGAATTTATGAAATCAACTGCGGTTTAAAAATTTCCAAGCTGTAAAACCGTTAAAAACGTTTTCCATTGTAAAAGATAGATCTATTTTTTCTCAATAAAATAGATATTCTTGTAGTCAAACCGGTTTGATTGACGGTTTAGACTCAACATCTTGAAAATTTTCAAACGCCTCCGCAATTTGGGCGATTTAAAAATTCATTTCACAAAAAATGGTTTGGTTTAGAAACTCATTTTCTCTACCTGATTTTATTGGTAAATAATTGACTCCTATCTAAACCAAACCGTTTGCGAAATGGCCTATTGTCTTTAATATATTTAACTGCATTTATTACTTAATTAATTTGGTATGGCAGTCTATACTTTGGTGAGTTTTTAATAGCTGAATAGAAAAACTACTGTTAAAATATCCTGCACAGTGTTATTCCTCACATACTTCGCATATTTTTTTAAAGAATTCATAGATTTTACTGGAAGAGAGACTATTCACAAGGAACCAGAGAAGAAGCCTTCAAAAGAGAAGACTGCGGTCAAATTACTTTCTAAGAGCAAACCTCTTCTAGTCACTCCTGGTAAGTAGGTTATACAATTGTCTTTCGTTGAATTGGCTTACACATCGATCAATTCTTAAGAAAAAAGAAATACCGATGTTGTTGATATTTTATGCTTAAGAATATATAGCTAGTAAGTTCAGATAAAATATATATTAATTATATACAATACCTGATAAGTGTATCACATCGGATTACGTACTAAATACATATAAACCGGTGACTTGTGTCAGTTTCGGAAACATAAGGAAATCAGATATCCTTTGCATATATTCACTCTCAGTCTCTTAAAACTCACCATATTGAGGTTATTCAGATAGCTATCGAAAAACGACTTTAACTGTAAGAACCACCAAAATATCACTGTTATAGTCTTGATAATATCAAGAGTAAAGTATACGTGCACTGGGACAACTTTTTGATTTGAAAAGTATTGTTATATTCCTTGTATAAATGCCTCATTTTTAATTACTAGCTTTATCGGTGTAAATTCTGGTATATATTGATTAAACGCTCAGTCAAAATCGAAGTGAAAGCAATTTCGGAAGTCACTCGGTAATTCGTTATATTACATATCTAGTGGAATTCTAGATTGTCCGTCCAATTATAGCTTATGTATCTGATGTCTGTGAATAAATGATATTTTTTAATGTTATACATAGTATTTATAATTTATCATGTACAAAATTCATCAAATTATATATTAATTTATATCCAAGTTTTTTTCTTCCTTGCAATTATAATTTCTCGCATCTTTTTAATTGATGTTTGTAGCTTTCTTAATTTACCAATAACATGTTTGATATGATTAATTTACTGCAAATTAAAATTTATTTAGTATATGTGTATACATATTATAATCAATTAAAATCACGTTTTATGAAAACTTGTTTTTTGTTTAACACCCAGTACTAATCCTATCTTTAAGATACCCTTTTGTAGTATATGGTACACTTCTCGCATATGCTAACCACTTATTCTTTATTCAACTACATTTATTCTTTTCCAATAGCTGGCGATACTGCTCATCGATTTGAAGAAGAAATGTTACTTCTGGAACCTTCTGGCAGTGACGCTGAGATTGTTCGATTGGAAAATATTATTGATGGCTGGTCTTTCGATCTAAAACGAAATATTTTGGTAGGTAAAAAATAAGGAAAATTTAGGCATTCTTTTACTAACGGGCTTTTCTTTATTTATATCTGTACAATGTAGCCATTTTATATATAATATTTACTCTTTTTCAGGCGGAATATAATCAGTCAAAATATAAATTAAAAGGTTTGGTACGAAAAATTGTGGAGGAAGAAAAAACGAGGTAAATATTATGTTTTTTTAATGTTAGTATATATTAATCAAACTTCTACCGATTTCAGTTCAGTAGTCGAAAATTATCACAAGTATATAGATATCTAGAAATATGGCAATACTATTTATTGTACAAAGTTATATTTTAGTAGCTGCGCATTCAGGTTACTGTAGGTTTTTAAAATAGATCATGTGTGCAACCTTAAATTCTATTAATTGGTTGTTTTTTATCATCTCGAATAATATTATGGTAAAAATATTAACTGACAAACGTTTTTATTAGTATTATACACTGATAAAAGCTACATCAAATAATTTCTTTTGCCATCAAAGTCTTTCTATATCGCGCTAATTGGTGATCTTTATACAATTTAGATTCGTTGATTTCGTGAATTTACGATTGTAAATATTAACTTTTTCATATTTAGCGATCATTTCTTATAAATATCTGTACCATAAATTTTAAATTCATATATATTATGTTATTTTTCGCATTAACCTTGCTTACTTTTATCATATTTCTACCGGCCATGATTGACTGACCATGTTCTTATCACCTTTGACAATATGTCACCCGCTAGACTTCACACAACGATGCAGGACCTGCGCGACCAGTTGGTAGCTCTACAGGATCTTGTCAAGTCCTATCAGGAGACGCTGCATCGAAAGGATCAGATTGTGGACGGACTGTCCAAGGATGTGGCCAAGCAACGAGAGAAAGTCCAACTGGCCCACAAGTTCGCTAACTGGCGTCAAGTACGGGAGGAGAAGAAACGAGAGGTCTGCTGGTGACATTTATGATTTTTTTAATAGTAGTATCCAGCAAAGAACATTGTTAGTACAGGATGTCTGTGACCGGCAAAACGGAAAATTAAATAAATATAAACAAAAATGTTAAAGTGGGAAAATTTTGCTGATTCTGTTTGATATTAATATTTTATTATTATTTTAATATAAAAAATTTAGCGCCTTGCGAATTTTTGTTACAATATATATTGGCTATTCAAGTATTGCCATATAAAAAAATTATCGAAACTTCCGTATATCCAAATAAGTTTTTGACGATGTAAGTGTTACTTGCTGATGAAAATCAAAACGATTTTTCATATCGGTATCGTTACTTTTGGAACAAGATTTCAAACAACTGTTCCATTATTTTATTTTTATGTGAATTTATAGAAAGTGTTATTTCTTCTTTGTTGAGTCAATTTGTCAAATTCTAGGCTTGGAAAGAGGTCATGTCTTTGCAATTTATTTCTGTAAAAAAACTCAAAAGTCCCGATGTTCTTTACTGCGAAGGATGCTTTAAACAAACGTATTTGATGAAAAAGCTCTTTTGATAACTAGGACTTCAAACTATTTTTGTTAAAAACAACGAGAAAATTCCTCGAAAGTTCACCTGTTAAATATGTCTTTGTGCGAAATTCATCGAGCTTTAAAAAAATCACCTGTCTGTCTCTACTGGACGTTTTGAGGAGATGTTAAAAAATATTCGTTGAATGAAAACATATGTTTGCTGAATGTGTCGATAGAGCAAAGTCGGAATTTTTCAATGCTTAGAGATGGGTGATATTAAAGAAGAACTTAGTACCTTTGATATAAATATATTTTGCCTGGATAGATTTTACGTTGATCTTTGTAAGCAAAGATGATTACAGAACCCTGCTGGTTTGTAATTTAAAAATTGCTTATCTGTGTGAAACGTGGTTTCTCAGCTGTTAACGATGAGGTTCTATCGGACAATATGAAGCAGTTATCTCTGATATCTCAAAGAATAGCTACGATACGGTCAAGTGTTCTGAAATTCATTAAATATTCGACTGACTCCCGAATTGTTGACATCTTTACGTTCAGCAAGGGCCGCTTTAGAGGAATCACAGTCAGCAGATCGTATTGAAAAAGAGTCGAAAGGAAGCAAAAGGGCAAAGTGAAATTTGACGCATTGTTTCGAAAATGTTGTGTTTGAAGACTAATTTCTAGTCTAAAGATCATTTGATTGTGAAATAAACTGCTGCTCCTCGAAAATATATCATTGATTAAACTTTAGCTTTATTCAGTTACAACAGTTTAAAATGTTTTATTTCTATTATTCACAGCACCAGCAATATGTATTTCTAATTTTTTAAATTCTATCTGACTATAATTTTGACTATAATTTGACTATATATGGAAGATGTGTTCTTTGTGGATAAACTCTTTTCCATTTCTTCAGATATTTATGATAATATTACTTATTACTATTGGCGTAATTTTAAATTGCTATTGACCTGCTCCATAACTTCGATGTTTTATATGTAGCACTTTGTATCAATATTGATTCACATAAATGCTTCTTGAATAAAATACTTTTTATGGCTTTGTTTTTTTGTAATCAGTATGTATAATTTTCTTTGTATAAATGCTTATTATATAATACCTCTAAAATACCCAATTATGTGTTAATACTTTTTTGTCTTAATACGTAGAAAATTTCGTTGCTGTAAAAATGCTTTTCCATCCTTTATCTCGATTTGAAATATACTAAAAAAACCGTGAAATTAACTGATCTGGAGTAATCGGTAAATTAGAAATAAAAATGTGCGGACACGCTGTTAGTAGCGGTAACTTGTTCATTATTCCACACTCTCTCTTTCTCTCATACAACAAACACAGGACTTCTGCATGGCTCTGGCCGCTCGCTATCACCGTCAGCGCACACTGGGTCGGGCATTCGTCGCCTGGAAAGAGTCTATTGCGGGGACATGGCGGGGTCAGGTAGAGGGGCGCTGTGAGCTCCAAGCACAGGAGGTTTGCCGCAAACTTGCCGCCGAATATGAAGACAAAGTTGCACAGGTAATACGTGATGTAAAAGTGTATTCCTCACTTATATTTCTTCATTGGTTTTCCTAGTATTGAATGTTTTATCTATATGGGCCATAGTAAACGTTGACCACGAAGAAACTAAAATCACACAAAAAGCCACTTTTTAAAATATACTTTGTTATTATGTAGATCAGAAAATTAGCTCTAATCCGCTTTTAGTGTTCGACTCAGTAACATAAGGTAAATAAAATTTTCCAATATATTATGTAGTAATGTCACATATAACACACCATATCTTCTAGGTAGCTATAGTTAATAATTTTCGTTGTTAGAATCTATAACATCGTACTTCTTTTTCATGTGTTGAGTAAATATGTTTAAGTTTGGAAACATTTTATTTGATTTTGTAACATATAGTATTGTAATACCCTGTTAACCTACTGTGCGTGAGCACCGCATGTACCATACTGTAATGTCTTTGGCTCGCACATGGCTCGCAGTAAACATCTTCTCCTTGAGTCACTACAAATGGCGATGAGCTTACAGCAGGTGGCAGCTTACCTGCAGAATCCAAGAGATTCCACCCTGCCTTTTAAGCAGTGGACGCGAGATTTTGAAACATTTCTCCAAACTTGCCGCTGGCCTCAACACAGCAGTCGACAACAGACATCGAGCTTTACTGCTACACTGCCTCGGGGATGAAGCCCGAAGACAAGCAGATGCCATCGTCCTACCCGATGACGATTATGATGGAACTCTACAAAAACTCAAGGAGCTTTTTAGGATACGCCGATCCCCAATATTGGATCGCCACAACTAACTAACGTAAAATAAATAAATGTTTTTAAATAGTACTGTTCTCTTTAATCTTTTACAACTTTATGATTATAGTCATAACATTTCTTATATCCTTCCTAGCAGTTACATACACATTCATAATTTGGATAAAAACATCATTTCTTTACAGTTAGGATTTCTGTGTATTGCTTCTATTTTATATATTTCTGCGTATTATGTTTTCTTATATATACTTATGACGTTCTGAATAATAATCGCATGAAGAATAATAGCTGCCAGTTACAAATTATTAATTACAGGCGCCCGAATGCCCGAAAATTAAATTTTATGGGCAAATGCCTAAAAAACCCTTTTGTAATGCCAGAAAATATTTTGATAATAAATAACTTATTTTTTGACATGTGTTTATTTTTAATTACGTAGTGTAGATGAAAACGTACTATACAGTTAAGTATAGGTAGTAAAGTTTATTATTAATTGAAATTGAATATACAGTTACTATTTATAACTTGTATTAAAACCTATAAGTATTTGTATTACTTCGTAAGGGTTTTTGACGTCCTGAGTATGACATTAAACTACAACCGCAACTATAAAGAGAGGTAGAACCGTACCTCAGCAAGGGTCCTTTGGTTAAGGATATGTCCCTACTGGTAGACCTGATCCTCCTTTTTAGTTGTATGGCCCACATCCTGTCCGGCCATAAGCCTAGTCAGCATTCAGGATAGGAGAAGGTAACTCTGAATCAAACATCCCTCTGCTGCC
>JAYRBW010117024.1:0-17459 GCA_036023295.1 Invenusta paracnida
ACAGAGTTAGCTCAAGTCAAATATATTTTTAAAGAGCTAACACATTTTACGCTTATATCAATTCTTTTATTATATGAGTTAACACACTTTTTGCCATTTTTGGCTAATAATAATTATATATGTACTCGTATAAAGTATACATACGAGTATGTAGGTATATATTGTCGCTTTTGGATGTAAATGTTTAACAAAAGTTTGGACGAATAATTATCCTCGGTGTTTCTATGCATACATTTCTTTGAAAATTTTTTATAAGGAACTAATTCCTAATAACTTTTAATGAAATGGTAAAGAACTTTCAAATTTATTTCAATGAAAAGCAAGAATTTTGAAAAATAAACATAAAATATCTTTGACATTTTTCATGCATGTAAAAATGCAAGTAAATAATAAAAAATCTATGAAACACATTTTTGAAATTCTTTCAGGAATTCTAAAATCTTTGAAAAAAATCTTTATGAAATAAGTTTTTTAAGCAGCAAATTGTTCGACACCGCGGTATAAAAAATACTGAGTTTTACTACTGATTTCAGTGAATTGGTAGCGTTCTCGTTAAAACAATTCTTTCAATTTAACTGAATGGGATTGTAATATCTAAGTGAGTTATTAATATCTATATCAGGGTTTCTAAAGGGTAAATGCCTTAAAAGGGATATAAGATTAAGCTCTGATCCTTATGATGCTATAATTTTAATTGTTTCACTTAATATGTTTCAAATAAACTCAATTGAAAATTTTCTTTTTACGTTGACAAAAATCAGTCTAAAGAAGGATATCCTACATATTCAAATGGAATTCAATATTATATTGAAATATATAATTCATGTGTATTAATCTTAATAAACACGAAATTTAAAGCATACACTGGCCTCATAACTTACATATTTCTATAGTTTAACACTATGCTTTGGGAAAACCTATATTTTATTCAAGTAATTGCAATTTGATAGAAAATACAAAAATCTCTTTGTATTAAATTATTAAATTTATTTTAAATATCCATTAAGAAGATTATATACCACCTTCGGAATTCTGAATACAAATCAAAAATCTAAATAATGTGACATAATCATAATTCATTATAAAACCTCGATTTCATTATAACTGGTCACGAAATCTTAATGAATTAATTATCAAAATGACATCAATATTTATAATACTAGACATCAAGCTCGTTCGCGTAGTGTATGGGGACATTTATGCAAAATTTGTCCGTGCAACAAATTTATAAACTATATAAAAAGTTTTTAAGCGAATATGTGCTTATCATATATGTATATCATATATATGTACCACGAATAAGTGCATATCAATGTATTATCCGTTGTCGTGCTTCATTTCTTTTAAATAATAATTACATAGGTCAACGAATTTTAGGCGATAAATCATCTTCAATTTATGAAATTAGAGATGAAATTCTTTAAACTATAGCATGCAGTCATTTAAATCATGCTCAAATTGCAAAATGAATTTATCATAGTCGTTCTGACAGTCTTATAGAAATACACAATCAACATACATTTTAATTTTGGCAGGCCTCTTAAGGATAATAATGCATACTATTTGTATGAACAATATAAACAGTATAAATATTCTTGTCATACTTTTCATGTTAAATGATAATGAGAGTATTCAACCTCATGGAGTTGGCGGCCAACTTAACCCCTAAGACTATAAAGGGATATTTACTGTCCCTTTTAAATAAAAAAATTGCTCCTATTCGGATTACTCAATATATTCTATATTAAAATTGGTAAATTTGATTTATAGCAAATTTCAGAACTAGTAAATTTTACGACTATATTATTTTCTTTATTAATTTCCACCAATAAAATGGTTCGTGACATATCGTATATACACATATATAATTAAACATAACATGAAGTAAGTATTTAACTGTCGTCAACTAACGGATGGTTGAACTTGTAATTAATTATTTATTAATCTTTGAATATAACGTTTCACAACTGAGTCTAATTATATTACTATTATCATAGTAATTTTTATATGGGTCCTATATAAACACAATAATTGTTATCCTAACAAATTAACTACAACTTGGATTAGTTTTAGCATTCTAGCCATTAAGCAAAGATAGAAATATGCATAATTAATAAATGCTCATTGTTTTGTTTATAAAAAGTGTGTATTTTGACACAATTTAAGAACATTAATTTGAAATATATCAAGACTTTCTACACTTAAAGCAATATATATTTCATTAAAATCTCTTATTTTGTAATAATCTTGTCTATATAAGACAGTCAGAATATTTGCTACCCAGATGCGATAATTTTAAGTTTAAGGTAATCCTGTTTCCGTGTGTTAAATACATGTTCACTACTTGATATGCTTAATATATATATATACTATATACATTACAAATTTTATAGCAAACAGTTTCAATAAACTTCAGTATTAATATCACAAGGAACACCTCAACACTATTTGATACATTTTCACATGAATTAAGGGCCAACCGGGTACAGCAACAAGAAGTGGCATCGTGTGCCACAGTCAGTGAATTAGAAGGTCGAGCTACTTATCAAAGTTGCACAGTGCTTGACTGCAGGAAAGTATTGGCATACGGAGAATCCCTCTTTGGCCGCCTTGCCTCTCAACCTTCCTCCAGCACTCTTCTTCTTCTTCTTTCTCCACAGTATCGAAAGACACCTGGACTACGCATGGCTCTTGATGACAACATCTTGATCTGATTTAGCCCAAGTACCGTCCGATTTTTCCTCTTACTGCCCCTGCCCTGTCAAGGCTGCACAGAGAAAGCTCTGAAACTATGTATGCAACTCGTGGAGGTCCAGCCACTGCGAGAAATGTGTGAAATATTGAGAAGAGGAGGAGAAGAGTTGGGGAACCATAGGACATCTGGCGGAACCCCTCCCATAGAGGCACAGATACCCCCGTGAGAAACAGCACCCTGCTGGTTTTCTAAGTGGTGTTAAACATGTTTTCAACACAAGGGCTGTGCCAGGATGCTTCGATCTGTAACACAGGGTTCAGTGTTAGTTTTTATTTTACTTTATATAGGTACATACTATAGTAGTGTACTGTAAGTTAAGGCTGCTCCTTTTTTACAACTAATTATACACTTATCGGAAAGGGAATTGGGAGATAAATCTATTTCCAGAGACGTGCCTCTCGCTGTGCTGGTTCCACTCTGTCTGACAACGCCCACGGAGGCTATTCCACTCCTACATATGGCCCTATTTGAGTTGAGGTTCGCTGTGGACTGAGCTCTCCACAGCATGCATTCTTGCATTGTTCAAGGGTCGTGGACACTTTTCAAAGGTATAATCTTGTTGTATTTAAAAGTTGACCTCTGAATAACTAATAAGAAATGGGTTATTTATTTTATTGACGGTATATATAATCTAAATATGTATACTGCCAATTAGTAAATTGTGAATAAATGGAAAAAGAAAACACAAATTTCCAATAGTGTGGAAATGTATGTATTTTTGAATGCAATGTTTAATATAATTACTCCAGAAAATAAGAAGGGATATTGTATTTCTAAAAATAGTAATTTTTCACCTTCTGTTGTATGCGAAATTCTTTTGCGGAATGTAATATACATATTATATTATATTTATTAGCTTAAAAATATGTTGTTAATTATAAAAATATTTTTTACTTGTGACCTATGATTGCTGATAAAACCACGATAATTGTTTTCTTTTGTCATATTTAAAATTTGCCATGTGTGTTATAATTAATTCTCCGTGTACTAATACAGGGCAAATTGCATATGGCCTTGCTGGAATACATATAATATAAATCTTAAGTCGCCTAGGGCTTAAACTAATCGATCAATTAATCTAACCAAGTGTGTTGAACTCCTGCTTTCAAACCCGAAGGTTACAATTTCGAACCCCGGTACATACTTCTGGCTTTAGCAAATTAATTTGCGCTGCACAATTGAGTTAATTATTGATGGATTAGTTTAAGCCTATGGCGACTATTAATTAAGATTTATATATATCCTGTCATAGCAATATGCAATCTATCCTTGTATATTATTATTAATATATAGTGGGGCTAGCTATATATATATATATATAATTATAAAATTGTTACTCTATGCGCTGATTAATTTTAAATATATATGGAGTTTATATTTTAAAAATTAGAAAGAAAAAAATAATTGTAATAAGACTTTTTAATTGGCGTCCACTTTTAGGCGTATAATGATATTGTTTATTTATTTATAGTTGTACTGTATAATTCATAGCTGTTATCATCATTATTTATTTCAATTTTCCATTACAAATAAACTAATTGAGATAAATTTTATTACAAGATTTTAATTCAATAATCTCTACAGATGTATTTAAAGATGAGAAACAATCACATTTCGAAACATATCTTATGGATACTTAAGAACAGTAAATCAGAACTCCGAAGAAACATGACGACACAGTGCAATAAAGAAGCAACAGAGAACGCAGTAATGAAATCTGAAAACACGAAAATCAATCCATTCATTAATTGTAAACATCAATCGGTATCCGCGCTGTGATTAGCACATTCCGCGCTGACGCAGCTCCTTCTGTATACTCGGTGAGTTTTACGACGTAGCACACAGCTTTTGTGACATGATTTGTACAGAATCTGATGCAATTACCAGCTTCAAACCTTCCATATTAACTAACCTCCCCGTATGATATTATTTGCACAAAGGTTCTAATTTCACCGCACGTGCGGGTTGCCAATAATATTGAGTTGTCAAAAGCAATTATTTCTGAGACAAAATAGCTCATGGTTTCTAATTTATAGGCGTGTATGATATATATTTTATGGACATGTAGAGTTCGCTGTATGTCGTGTACCCAACATTGGATTGATACTTATTTGTCTGGAGAATGCCCATATATATATGTTAGAGGTTCTCGTATGAGAATACATGTATGTATTTGTGTAAAAATTACAGGGACAAGTGCCATGCTAATGAGAAGTTATGTTTGACACGTGATTATAAAGAGAAAGGGAATCTTGTAAGCCATGGAGATTAAGAAATGTTAATGTGAGCTTAATATGTTAAGTAAATTTTGAAATAGCGCGTTCCATATTTTAAAATGTTTCAAGTTGTTTTTTAAGGTGTTAAATCAATGAACTATAGTCAGATTTTTAGGTTCAATTCTAAAACAAATTAATAGCTTCAAAAAGATTTTGCGACAATTTCAACCAAGAATATTAAAAAAATATATATAATTTATGACGACTAACTATTAGGATATGAGACATTTTAATAT
The DNA here is from genome assembly GCA_036023295.1 of Invenusta paracnida. Lineage (NCBI taxonomy): Eukaryota > Metazoa > Platyhelminthes > Proseriata > Coelogynoporidae > Invenusta > Invenusta paracnida. The sequence goes on from JAYRBW010117024.1 coordinate 5,268, forward strand.
TATTAATATTATGTATTGTAAGATAAATACATTTATAAATAAGACATTTAAAAAACAATTCTTAATATGTTCTCGTATGAGAATAATTATCTAATTTTATTAATTGAGTAGTCGATTAATTTGAATAAATACGAAAAACAAAGTGGAAAAAATATAGATAATTACAGTTTATAACAGAAAATTATGCATATCTAAAAACTAAATTGTCCGATTTACTAAATGAAAAAATATGTTGAACTATTCTATTCTAAATGATAACTATTACAGAAAGATGTCTCAGCATTGACTACGCCAAATAATATACATATAAAGATAATCTACTACTTACAAGTAGAATTTTAAAATATAACATCAAATAAGTTAAATATTTGAATTGATATTTAAACAGAAAAGACAGTAAGTATGCCTAGCTGCTGCTTTGATATTAGGGATAAAATCATTATATCTCAGTGTAGAACAATTTCTCGACAGTTTATAATCTATCTCGTCTGCACCAAAATATAACGATTTTATCAAAACAAGTATCAGAGCTTATTTTCTATTCCGTATAAATATTTCACAATGCTGTTCAATGAAAACATAATGTTATTTTAATATATTATTGAATTGTATTTAAATTTCATTTAAGTAGATTAAAATTATTAGTTTTCAATGATACAAATGAAGTATATAGATTATATATAAATAAGTTTATATAGCAAAACCAATTAATAATTATATTAATGTAATAGATGATTTACAATATATATATACGCGTTTATACTAAATTAATGTTAAACATTGTGCCAAGATGTTTTCTTTATTTATAGATAATTAATAATAATGAAAAATTATGTAAAAAGAAGTATAACTTTTTATATTTATTCAAGAAATTGATTTTCATGTTCAGAATTATATTGCTTTGTTTAAAACCACTTTAAATAGATAAAGTTGGTAAAAATTAGATAAAAATTAAAATAATAATATCATATTGCTGATAAAATGAAATGAAATGAAATGAAATATATTATAACATACAAAATACATATATCTAAAATATATCACAATTACACCTAATTTAAAGTTAAAAAATAATTATTAAAACAAAATTTTACATTATTTGAGCTTTTATTTATAGTTTTGATATATTGCACAACACTTATGAAATAATTGGTATAATATGTTTAATTTGACAATCACAAACATATATATTATATACTTAGAATAATAGTATCTGGAAATATTATTATAAATCATTCAAGAATTTTATATTTATCTTCCATTTTTACTTCGATAAAGTCAGTTTTTGAAATTACGTGTAAAATATTTTTCTCATCAAAACTGCACATATTTTAATGAATCATATTATAATATTATAATATTTCTTTTTTCTTTTAAGTAGAGATTAGTTTTCCAACTTATCGTCTAAATTACTGAATGTTTTTATTTTACTCTTATAAAAAACGTTTATAAATACCAATTCCTATATTTGCCATCATTCGTTGCTTATTGGTGATTAATTATGACCATTTATTTAAAACCATTCAAATGAATTGACACCAAAAAATTAGACAGCATTACACTTTAACTAAATTGAAAATGCGTCGTTAATTTCTTTAAAAATCTGTTATTCTCGCGTTATGGTTTCCGAAATAGAAAAATAATTGTTTAAGCTTCGACAAGTCACTCGAACAGATGCTACTTGCAATAGCAGAATGAAAATTGTATCATATTTTATTTGTTCTGATTCGTTTCGTAAGTCAACTAATGGAAAAATTGATAATCTCTATTCGATTATCAAATTGTTTATCTCAGGCGGACTTCTCTACTTCTATTCCACTTATCTAATCTGACCAATTCATACATCATTAACTATACCTATAATCGGACTACGGAATCGTCAAAAATAGTGTTGAACATTCTAGATTGCGTGTCACTGAAATTCTTTGTGAAGATGAAAGTGAATCAGATCACAGTATAGCGATTAATTGACAGCTGTTTCAGGCGATATTGAATTTTCAGCAGTTAGTGTTGAATTATTCCAGTAAATAAATAAAATAAATATCATCACCCACTCTACATAGATAATTATTTTCAAAAATTTCCTCTTTCCAGCCAAAACCTCATCCATTACTATCTCTCTTTTTCTTTATCTCTTTGATCGGAATTACGGACCATCTCTCTCTCTCTATCTTTAAAAGGAAATACGGATCGGCTCTCTCTATCTTTTAAAAGAAATACGGACCGTCTCTGCAATGTTCGCAATTGCTTTCAAAGAGAGAGAGAATGGTTCCTATAATTGTGTAATGTATAGGTCATTTCGTAAATACATAATGGCGTATTTTACTATCCGATACTTCAAAAATGCATAGAGAAATTGTTATTTAATCTATTGTTTTCAAACTTCAAATTTTTAAACTTCTAACGCAGTTTCTAGAGAGTATTAGAGTTGATATCAATCAATCGATCAATACCTTACTCCAATGATCAATACACGAACACGAGGACATGATCACCGACTCCGGATTCCGCATTCGAGAACCGTAGTCCACCAACAATCTTTCTTCCAGAGTGGAATCCGACTCTGGAACATCCTCCCGGACGCGACTATCTCGTCAGAGACTGTGGATGAATAAAAAAACTCGCTATTTTTGTAACACACCTTACACATTTGTAATTTCAACATATTTCTTTGTTCAGTATATATATATGTGTTTGCCATACGACAATGCCAGAAATGGTCCCTGTATGATGTATATATAAATAAATAAATATTAATGCTTTTACTCATAAAAAATCTATTGATTTTATAAATCACAGAGAAATTATAATTTAATCTATGACTAAATAACTGCTCACACAGTTTCTAAATTATCTAACTTGAACATATCAGTATTTGGAATTTGAAAACAGTAATATGATGTTTATTATTGAAACTCTTAGGAGAAACGACATGAATGCAACAGCATTCATGTTCTACATGAAATTCGAACAGAAATTAAAATGTAAATATCTAATGCCGTCTCAACATGCCCGTGTAGTATTATTTGAGTGAGACCAAATTCAGTCCAATAAAAATGCTCTAAAAACCTGACCTAAGATAAGACATACATTATCCATTTTTTTTTAATTTAGCGATCTAAATATTCTTTACCATACTTAAAAATTTACGCAATTTAAATAATGTAATTATACGTCCGTAAAGTCACTCCAAACGTGATTTTTTTTTTATTTAAAACAAATTAATTTTATATTCGAAGGTTAATATATTTGTCAGGGACTAAAACAGTAAGTAATTTAGCACTATTTGAAAGTATTCCTTGAAATTTGTGTAGAGTAAATATGTAAGTACATATGTTGGTGTAAGTACAGATACAATTGTAGATAGAATACTATTATAGCAGTCATCTGTATATGTTATATTATTGATTACATAATAATATACCGATTTAGGTTATATATGGACAACCTGTACATATTATTTTACTATTAATTTAAACTGTCAAATTTAAGAATTAAATATATAAAATGTATCACAATTTATGTTTACAATTTAATAGAAATTATATATGCAAATTACAATGCAATCTACCTTTTTAATAAAAATCGTTTTTTCAGATACATTTAAAAAATAAGTTCATATACAAATAAGAAATATTGGGGATATTGTGGTCAATACTGTGTACGATGACTAAGTAATATTACGTAATCCTCCATTGTGCAATGTATATGTATTAATTTTTACGTAATGCACATTTACGTAAATATTGATTATTTATTGATTATGCAAATCAATCTGTAGGACCCGATGAGAAGATAAACAGCATCACCAGTGTTTGCAGGGCTTTACAGCTGTCCCCACCATCTCCTCCTCATTCTCAACACCTCTTCGATAACAGTGGTAGTGAGAGTGCATAGCGGCTGTGGCGCAAGAGTGCCAAGGAAAGAGATAGAGAACACTGCCTATGGGTAATTTGGACCAGTCCAGTTGTTTGCCATCACGGGAGGTCACCTTGCCGAGTTCTTGGCACATTCCGAATAATCTGAAATGATATTTTTAAATAGTTCATAACAGTAAAAATTCAGATATAGAAAATATCTAGCAATATGTGTATAGTGCTACCTCGTGCTATTGTTCCAACGTATGCATAATTATGCATGATTATAAATGTCTGTTGCGTACTAGTGTGTGTTCTCGTATGATGCTGTGTATCATTTTGAGTGACGATGCGGTAGCTATAGTATTGTGATTCTGAATTATGCTTGTGTTGAAATAAGTTCTCAAGAAATTTGAATTTGAGTAAAATATGATAGTTGTTAACTAGAATTGTTGTGTAAAAAGTAAGGTTGAGCAAATCTCTGAGAATTGCTTTTTTATGCATTTTATTAATGAGTCCTAAAGAAGAAAAACATTGAAGCGGAATACCTGATGATTGTTTCTGGTGAATTGGAACAATGCGCTAATAAAATTACTAGCAAAATATATAATATGCAAGGCTTACCTAAAATAATGTTAGAGTTAGTTAATGAATCACTGTAATTTAATGTCTTAATATGTTCCTAAATTTGTATCTTTATTGTATTTTGATACTCGGGTATAATTACATTATTTAATATATTTAGCGAGTAGAGCGATAGATATGGGACATCAAACTCTAAAGATTTGATCAATTTTAATTGACCAAATATTTTCCGACCGGGAGTCGAACCCGGGCTACCTGTGTGAGAGCAAGGAATCTTATATTTCTCTACAAAGTGATGCAAAAGACGTAAAATTTGAAATCATAAAATTATTCCGTCAAAATTCCTTGAATTGAAGCAACTAAATTAATACATTACTTAACACACGACAGTAGTAGATAACAAGTCATCATTCTTCTGTCAATTGCTATCAACTGCTTACAGCATTGAAAATTATCGCAAAAATGATACGTGTCTCAACCGGGAATTGAACCCGAGTCTTCCACTATGCTAACCACTAAATCATTGGGACACTGGCTAATAATTACGATAAGAACTTGGTATATATACATATATATAAAAACTAATACTAAACAGCCACCGCAATCCGTCAGCTTAGCTAAGGTGTTATACAATAACACGACGATATTAAATTACATAAATTAATACAATTTTTTTGTTAAATAATTATATAAATACGGATTAGTTAGACAAATTCTATCTCTGTATTATTTAATGTCATTATTTACTATGCATTTTTTTAGATAACTAGATTTATTTTAAGTGATATAAATGCTTAAATACATTTCAATTATATTTCAATAAAATGCATACATACATTCTTGGTCAAAAGTCTTAGGCCACCCTTATTATTTTCAATAAAAATATTATATCATCAAAACATTTAGTTACATTACATATTTATAAGTATATTAAACAAAATTATATGATGGGTCACTTTCCCAGTTTAGAACAATACTTTTGTCGGATATGTCATAGTCATAGAATTGGGTGGCTTATAAGAGTTTGTATATGTATTAAGGATGGCCTAAGACTTTTGACCACGACTGTACATATAATATTACTTAAAAGATTAATAAAGTAGATAAATTAATATTTTCGTTTTCAACGGATACATAATGAAGCCATTACTCATCACATTATTCATCACATTACTCACATCACATCACATTACTATACGATCAATACTGTATCACTTTGTAGTCTTGAAGCCTTCTACTTTTGGTCTGTTTTGGTTTTGTGTCCGAGATTCTGGCTTTATCTAACATTTAACAATCGCAAACATAACTTAACATCTCCTCATTTCCTAGGCTTGCGTTATAAGCATAAGTATCACGTGGTTGATTTCTAGCAATAGTTCCTTCACTTGAGATATTTGTTTTATTTTGCTTTCTAGTTGAGGTTTACAGAAAATTATTACTCTTGTTTCTCCTCTTGCAAATTTTTATATTTTTTACTTTTTATTTTTCTCTAATTTATTTGGTTTCCTCTGCTATATAGTCACCACTTTCTTTTTCTTTTAACTTTTTAATCATATTTTCTTTTGTTTGGTAAGGTGATTTCGCTTTATAGTTTTTATTAAATATAGGAATTTCATCAGGTGAAACATACACAGTTATAGTATATATTAACATCAAATACCACATAACGCAACACATGAAATTAATCTCATCCAATAATCAATTTAGATTTCAATGCTTCCTAATTATTCTCAAATAATTATCACTGATGGATTTCAAAAAGGTTATATCAATAATAATCAGTCTTTCAACACACCTATAACCATTTAATCAATAAAGCATACACAACCTTTCGCATGAGCATTTTATGTGCTACTATAAAAACTTGTCATTTGTATTTTATGTACATTTAAGTGTATAAAAATATATTAACAATCCATAAAATTGCCACAAGGTTGTAATCTTGCTTATAATAATGTAAAAAATTAAATAATTCATACTTAAAAATCGTAACGAATACTTTAATAAAATATCATGTATGATAGTTAGCCTTACACCTTAGTTTAGACCAAAGAATATAGAGCGAGCGACAAGAACCCTCACTCTAAAAAAAAGTTGACGATAAAATTGATATACTACTAGCTCGGTACCAGTTGGCAGTAGTTTGCTATGTAAAGTATAGGAGCTTTTATTTATGACAGGGGCTATAAATATGAATTTTCCGTTCAAAAACTAGAATCTTAGATAATAAACTATAACTACTACATGCTCAAAAATATAAACTGCATATTTACACCACCAATGTATATCTACTACATTTTTATTTGGTTTTTATATACTTTAAAGATGCTATGTCTTATGCTATGGGACCAACTGTTTGAAAATGTTATTTAAACAAATTAGGGAAATGATCACAAATAAACTTTATACACCATTTTAAAATAAAAATTTATTATATTTATTATTACTATTATTTAGATGTATATAATATTATTATTGTTAGCTGTTTTTGGGGTATTTTTCAGACTTGACTCAGTTAACAGGGTGACTGCACTGTCAGTGTCTAACCAGTCTTAAATTAAAGTTGTTTTTTCTTTTGGAATTGCTGTAACTCCATTATTGTAAGTCAAATTTGAAAATAAAAATATATTTGAAAATGTAAAAATTAACTAAGGCTAAGTCCTCTAATCTATGGATATATTTAATTATAATATACAATATATATATAAAAAACTTACAAAGCAGTCTTTACAGACTTTGAAACTACATATTTTTCCTTGTCCGGATTAGGAAAAGAAAAGAAACGCAGCTTAGAACCGAGAAGAATCGATTTTGATACATTTTTAGACGAATCTTTGCAGTTGAAAGCTGCGCACAAAACCATTCTGGTACACAACAATGGCGGATGCCACCAAAACATTCGAATGTTCCGGCCAGTTTTATAGCGCTTTTAGCAAGGAGCGAGGGTTCTTGTCGTTCGCTCTATATTCTTTGGTTTAGACTTCTTTAAAAAATTCTAATTTCTTTGAGATAATTTGCTTACTTTTCCAAAACCAACAAATTTGTACCCTTTATTCATATTTTAATTTGTAATAAATGAAATTTCTACATTATAATATTTATTTGTTCAAAATTAAAATCCTAAAAAATGTTGCATCTGAGGTTTGATTAAAAATGTTGTACTTAGTAATGAAACTCCATGTTAGTATGAAAAGATTAAAAAGCATATAATTTAATCGACTATTTTCGGAATTCTACAAGTAACATATAAAATAGATCTTTGTAAATCACGGCTTTCTGTCAGACACTGATCACCTACTTGAGTTCTGGATGATCCTGGAACAAAGCATATCCATCAGTAGCAAGGGAGTCTCCATGATCGTGACTCAGGCCCAGGAATCCGCAGTCAATGAGAAAATGATTACTCACCGGATAGACTCCAACAATGCGTGTGGCCACCTTCACTGCAATGTCATCCAAAGTGCAGGACCCCAGGGACAGCTGCTGAGCGTCTGCATATGCCAAACGTTTGACTATAATATTTGCTATTTAAAATTATTTCATGTAATAAAACTGTTCTGTGTGATTGTTGTTAATTCACAACTATATTTTTTTTCACCGTTACATACGAAGCACTAAGTAGTATTTAATGAAAACTAAGATTATAAAAAAGCAATCAATATATAAATATATTATTGAATACCGTGACACCATCAAATTTACTTACAACTTTAAAAGCAGCATACAAATAGAACATCTTTATACAAGTGATATACAAACTGACTTTAATTCTAAAATCCGAGGGCGTCAGCTGCGCTATACGTATGATAATGACCAATTGTTAAAAACTCCCAACTAATATTATAATATTATATACAATTATACAATTCTTTTTCTCGTGTAAAAGGTAATGAAAATGTTTATTTATTGATGAGGTTTTTAGGCCCAAGCTTAAACAGGAAGATTTAAGTATGGAAACTAAAAACTTTAATAAAGTAAGATTTTTAGGTTTATACAAGTAATTATTACCTTATAATATAAGGGCACAGTGGGAGATATATTATTATTCTAAATTAATCACTTATAAGTTTAAAATAATCAATCTCCATCATGCTGCTGATTTTTAAAACCAAGAATAATGAGGTTGGACTTTTGCCTGCAATCCAGAAAATAGCTAGTTCGAACCCCGGTACGCTCAACTAATTTTAGCAAATCGATATACGCCACTGCATTGAGATAGTTATCGACTGATTAGTTTAAATCTATAGCAACTAATTAATAGGATTTATACTATTATAATGGGATTAAACCTCAAGCATATATTATTAAATAAAGGTTATCAATATTTGCTTCTAAAAATGAAAATCTATAATGCCCCGTACATACGTTGAACCCAGCTTTACAATAAGTCAAATTTTCTGTCCACACGGTCAAGCCGACTTAATAAACTTATCGATTTTTAATGCAAAAATATCAAAACATTTGATGTGTCTTGATTTTGTATTATTTTTATTGATGAGTTAAGTTTAAGAAATAGTGAAGAAAAATTTATCATGCTATATGTTACTGAATCACGTGATTACTTAATCAACCAATAAGATTTTGGCTTGGTGTTGGCTTGACAAAAAATATTTAACAATTTTAATTTCTGTCAAGTCAATCGATAAATTCATCAAGTCGGTTTGATGCTGCCTTGACCGTGTGGGCGGGTATGTTGACTTGACGGCAGGGATGTAGCCAGGCATACGCACAGACTAAGTTCATCAAGCCGGTTTGACGCTGCCTAGACCGTGTGGACGTAGCCAGGCATACGCACAGATTAAATTCTCAAAAGTGCGCCTACATTTTTGAACATGCACTAGAGTTAAAATATGATTATTTTCAATAGTTGTCATTGATATTGTAACAATAACAATGAAAGCACCAACCACATTCATTTCTATCTATAAAAATAAAGTGAAGTAAGAATTCTGCGCATAATGGTTAATTAATAATATCAAAATTACATATTTTAGATAGATGATGAGCTAAGCCAATCATTCAGTTAATTTGATCGATATTTACTTCGACAATAATAACGGAGTATAATATTTACCTATCCTACACCAACTCATCAATGTCTATATGTACAGTCGAACGCTCCTTCAGCCCAATGAGAAGATTAAAAACATATCTTCGAAACAAAACGTCAACAGAACTAATGTGTGACCTCGCCCTTTTGCATGTGTATCGAGACGAAAGTATAGACTATAATTCTTGTCTTAAAAAATTTGCTTCCGATGGACCGCACGACGCATCTGGCCTTTGATGAATATTATGTCTTGTAAGTTGTGAATATAAACTTTCAAAATATTTTGATAGCTTGTTCGTAGAATAATAATATAAAAATCTGGCGAACAATATTTTGTTTTTGATTTTCTGATAAATTGGGTGCGCCTTTCGAGGTGATGTGTACACTAATAAAAAGTCTGAATACGTCCCTGGACGACTTTAATGTGTGTACGGGGCATAATGGGGAACAGGTCCACTAGTGGAACACCCACCATAGAAGAGGTAATTCCCCACGTGGATCTCAGTGAGGCTTCGGAATCCCTCCACTTCCTGGCTACAGCTCGGTGTAGAGCCTGTTGATACTACCGGACATTGGATCCCAGACTCGATAAGACTGCGCACAGTGGACAAAAGGGATTTACAAAAGTAAATTTGAGTTAATAACTTTTAAAACTGTAATATGTAGTTAGATAATACGGTTATTGAGTAACAAATATTGACTATAATATATATCATTTGCTAGTATTAAACTTAAAATTTATTATGATTTATATAGCTTAAATAAATATGAATTTTAGTAAAAATTTGGAAATACGTTTCTTATTAATAAAACATAGGATTTTGTAAATAACACGAACATTAAGAAATCATTTAATACTTTACAAAATATTCATATGAAATGCATTTAACAGTATACATTTTAAGTCACCATATAACTTACTAAAGTTGTAACACATAATATTGATAAAATTAATTCTCATGTGCACAGTAGTTTGATAACCTAAAAATCATAAATTAAACAATTTTCTTGTAAATTAGTGTCGCTGAATATGAATATAGTTAATAATTAAATTTTTACTTTTGCTTGTGATTGTGATTGGAAGAGAATTGCAATTGTAAAATTATATTTTTATCGAACATACAATAATATCAGTTTGATATTATTGAAATTTTTATCATGACTACATTTTTTTAAACATATTAGTGAAATTAAAGTTTATTTAGATAAACTCTACATATTCTCTTACTGAGCTTAACTCAATATAATCTTTGAAATCATAAGATAATTTCGGAATAAATCAGCTAAAAGCAATATCGTTATTGTAAATTGTTTAAGAAAAAGTTTAAAATTAGCTCCATAAAAACCATAATATAAATTATCAGTATCTTTTTGCAATATCTTCTATTTTTTAATACTAGCATAAATAATACTATTTTCAGGGAGTTCTTTAATACTAGTAGTAATAAACTAATGGCATTATAGTAGTCCCTGACTATTTTATTCATATTATCGTATTAAAATGTATGCGTAAACTTTGATAATGTTATCTGAAAATTTTTCTTAATTTCAAATAGTTCAACAAAGACTTTCAATGTATCTACTTTTATAATAATATACAATGTAGCTTGATATATATGTATGCCGGTTTCTCCAAGATAATATCGATTATAATATATTTTATAATTTATTTAACGCATCTGTTGTATAATACGTTCTGTAAATTTATACGAATTGTAGCACTTATCCAAAACATGTTCAAAAGTAAGAAATCTTGGCAGAAATCAGACTTACATCTTCTCGACGTGTTGAACTCGCTGACAGGCAAGAGTGGCGATATTTTGCACTTCTTTAACTTCTGTGGCAGCATATGAGTGTCCACAATGTGTGTACAGGCCCATGAAAACTGTGTGGACTGAGGAACTTAACTTTTGAGCCAGATTGATCAAAAGGGCATCATCGTTCCATAAAATACCCTCTAGGAACAGACAAAGAAAACAAAAATTACAATTCAAATTTATAAAATTATTTAAAAATTAAAAATAGTTAATAATACGAGTATGTAGAATATTACTCACAAACATTTAAGTAGTAAAAGGTTTATGCTAGAAATTTTTAATTTAAAAACACTTTTTGTTTATGTTTAAATTTATAATTTCATGAACATTTTATTCGGGACTAAACTTAAGGTACAATCTTTAGGTACAATCGCATAAAATAAAACAATAAATTTACTAAAGAATAAAAGGCAGTGAAAAGTGATCCAATAAACAGTGGAGTAAAATACAAACATATTGAAATGAACTTAACTCTACACAGCATAAAATAACGTTAGCATACAATATTAACAAAAGTAACAACAACCTTGTAAAACACTCATATTATAGCAATCAATATGTAGAAATGTTTTAAATCATTATATAATTAACAAGACATTGATCAATGATTTTGTATGGTTTTAAAAGCGAATATTTAAAAATAAAACCAATAATTAAATAATTAAATATATATTTAATAATCATAATTATAGTTATAATAAATAAAAATAATTGTATAATAAAATAATTATAATAATAATAATAAAAAAATAATAATGAATAATAATTTGAATAATTCTTAATAATTCTTACACTAAATTATTTGTAAAAAGTAACTTACCCACTTACGAAAATAGTCAAACTTTTAGATATTTGTTTCAAATAACACCTTCCAGTAGTTTAC
>JAYRBW010117035.1:0-17457 GCA_036023295.1 Invenusta paracnida
TTGAATGAATTTATATCTTTTAAAATTGTCTGTAGCTAACCAGCTTTTTGCCATTTTTGGCGATAAAAAAATTTTAGATAGCACCTCTTAAGTGTGTACCGCTCAAACTGTTTTCTTTTACTTTTACTTGTACAAATAGTAGAACAAATTGGAAAATGTTGATGCAGCAAATTGTATTATTTCCTATTTTTCGTAAACAATATACATGAATGTTTTACGTTCATTAATAAATTATAAATTCTAAAGTATTATACGATTTTTCTAAATTGTTTAAATTGAACGATTGAATACGAATATACTAATGCATTATAATTTATATATATTATATCTGTAATTCGTTATTTTCGATGTTATATATTTAGCTTATTTTGTATTATAATGTGTATGAAACAGATTAAATCCAACTGCATATCTACTGCATAGTAGTTATACAAACCCCTTCATGCCATTATTTTCCCCGTCAAACACACGCGTTTAATTTACTAGTCATTTACTCGTCATAAATAATGGAATTGATACACATCAGAATGTCGTATCAATTCTGCATTGTTCAATTATTGATTGTATTTGACGAACGATATACGTTATTAATGTACATTTACTTCAACGTCGTAAAACTGATCTGTGCATTTTATTTTTGAGAAATTAAACTCTTGCACAGATTATTAAATATAAATGGCATGATTAACTTATTTTAAACCAAGTGAAATGGTTTTTTAAAAAGAGAAAACGATAATTTCCCATTGTTATGTAATATTCCATTTAGTTCAATAAATGCAATGAATTGTATAATTAAAATTTAAACCATGAAGGAATTCGATAAACATGATTTAAATATTTAAATATCACTAATACATTATACATATATTGTAACTTCCACGAATAATGAAATATATCCAATGCATTTAGGTTAACTGATCTGAAAAAAGGAACTATATACACCATATAAGTATATAAATAACAAAATATATATAGTATATACTCAGTAATAACATAACATACACATAATACATGGAACGTGTAACCAATTTAGAACACATTTATAATTTAAAGTGTAGCCGTATTATTAATCAAAACAAATCAACCATACAAAATTAATTATAACTTTGTTTAACGAAAAAATATTGTATCTATAATAATATATTAAAAAAATAGGAACCACTAAACATAAAAATAAAATGTTGTTGATTTTCATGATTTGGATAATAAAGCTTGTTTGTTTGTTTGTTTGTATACCATGTTTATGTACGCTTGCGTGGTCATGCCTCTCCAACGCGGACGATCGTGAGCACAGAATACTAATCGGAAATAGCAATACATTATTCATATATTGGGAGTCCTTAAAAGTAAATTATTTATATGGAATTATTTTACTACAATGAGTGTATACAATGGATGCTTGTGTTTCGTTTTGGTGGATCACACCTCGATTATAACGACACGTATAATTAGCAATTAAAACCTTTCAAAATACGTGTTAAGAGCGAATAGTAATATATCAAATTACAAAGTAAATTATATTCAAATGTGTCACTAAAAATTAAGTATCAGCTAATAATTTGTATTCAAAAATACTGCATCAATACTACTGACGTAGGTTTTTTATAATTCAAAGATTTTAGTAATATGATATAGCACCTCTTAATTGTATATTGTTGAAAGTATTTTCCTTCACAACTTGACATTGGTATTAAAGTTTGTTATCTATAGTAAAATCGTCCAGCAAGTAGAACATTGAACTGATGGTACAAATTGCATTATTTAATAACTTTAGCAAACAATATACATGAGCGATGTCTTACAGAAAGAGAAAGGTTGTTAACAAATAGTATTATATAAAATAGACAATATAATATGTAAATAAATGCATACAACAAGAGTAACTCATTTTTGACTGAAACGCGTGTGTCTAGGTACAATAGTTGAAATTTTGTTTAGACATATATTTCAAACAAAAATGTAATTTATATTAAGCTATACTTGTATTAAAATGCGATTTTGTCTAAATTGATAAAATTGAAAGAATTCGAAATGCAATGCTTATTGTCTTACATGAAACTTTTATTTTGTATTAAAATATTGTATATGAAACAGATTCAAACCAACGTCACAGTTACATTATATGTCATAATTTAGGAGTTTTATTCTCAACGTCCTCAGTTTATAGCGCCAGTAATACAATGAGAGGACAATACGTAATCTTATTAATCAATCCCCCTCATCCGAAAATTCTTCTCGTTATATATCTTCAATAAATTAGATAATAGTTTTTCGTTATAAAAAATTAAATTGTCAAATGTCTTCCTTGGAAACTCTCGAAAGGGGCCATTGTCATCCCTCCAAGGAATAGTTTGTGTTGGATTAGACCCAACGGCCACTAACGGCCAAAACAATGGTCCAGCTACGCCCTCGTCTTTCACCAGCAACTCTTACAGTCCTTTGTCTTTGAACTGCTTTGCCTCTGGCTCGGGACACATGTAGTTCACTCGAGCTTCGCTCATCGACATGCACCAGTTCAGTGTTAACTTTAAATTTCTCTTCCCATAATGCTTTCGTGTTTCTGCCGTTCTTTCAAAATTGCTCTTAGCCATGCCAATGTCGTTTCTAGAGATGTTTTCGTAGTCATACCTGGCATTCCATAGGTTTCCAAGAGATATTTGAAATATGTTTATCAGTTGGTAAACTTAACTACAGCTTTTCATTTACTTAATTTAGAGTAAAGGATGGATTTTCTTAAATAATGTTTTTGATTTTGGCAAGTATGTAAATATATGCATAAAACAAGCGTAATCCGTGTATGATTGAAATGCGTGTGTCTAGGTACAACAGTTTAAATTGTGTTTAAACATATATTTAAAACAAAATTTAAATTAATTGTATGCTATACTTGTATTACACTATATTAAGGGGAATGTATAAGTACAATTAATATAATTAATGTTGTGTTATTAAACAGGCAATAAATTTGTGCAATATCCAAATCGTCAAAGTTGGTCTGATATTTATAATTTTATAGTATTTTCGGGTAAAGACCTATGCACACTGAACGCAGCACGGCGTGGCGCAGCGCGTAAAAAGTTATAAAGCATTAAATCTTATGGAGGGGCAATGCACACCGAAAGCAGCGCGGCGCGGCGCGTCGAAAATTAATGATGAAAATTCTCAACTTTACGCGCGTCAAAAATCAATATTAACCATGGCTCACTGACTCAGTATATTGTCTCTTTTTTCTGTTTATATGTAGATTTTCTGCAGAGAGTGTATCGATTTTTGCTTCACTGTGACGCATTCGGTGTAGATTGCATTTTCGCTGCGTTCAGTGTGCATTGGCCTTAAATATGCTTCTATGTAAATTGGATTATCACACCAATTTTTATATATGACTTGCATTTTGATTTTTTAATTTAAATAAATTTAAAACCAATATTTTGAATATTTTCTTTCAATTCTTCCATATAGACATTTGTTCGGAAGTGCTGAAGCAGTTTACCGAAGCCTTCTTGACAAACGCGAAAGTCAAGTTATTGTTATCAGGTAAGTGGAATAATTGTCACCCCAATTTTCTGAACCTAGAGTACTTCTGTATTTTGAAAGATTATCTTGCTAATATATGATGCAGATCATGCTTAAAGAAATTTATAAAAACAGTTTAAACAGAATAATATTTACTAATCGAAAACTGAGTAAAATTTACTGCTCTATTTTTTTAAATATATTATTAAGTAGAATATTTATGTTAGTGGATTTTTTACGATTATGTTAACGAGGGGATTTTATTTATCTGAATTGCTTTTAACGATAGGTTAATATACCTTTGAATGCTTCAACTCTGATTGCAATTGTAGCAGATGAAGTTGCAGTCATATTAATCAATATTGAAGAAATCAGAGTATAGCTATCAAACATGAAAAATAATCACAAGCGTGCCTAATTGTATATTAAAATAAAATGTACAGATCAATTCAAGAAGAGATTAGAATACTTTATGCCAGTTGTATTTAATCAACACATTTCAGTAAACCATCTATTACTGTACAATGGTTAGGTCCTGTAAATTATTTAGATAGGAATTTTTCTTTTATTGCTTTTTCACTCACCAATCGAAATAATCAGGATCGACGCATAATTTCAACAGGCATTACGTAAATAATAGTTCTTGACTTTCACATTCTCAGATCAAATTATTTAAATCTTAAAATACTTCCAATCAATTCAATATGCAAATTGGAAACATTTCAAAATAGCTTCATTCAAAACATTTATTATTCTAAATTTTAGTCATATTAACAAAATGCAGAAATTCAGCAACAATTTAATCGTTCACACATGGCTACTTGGTACACAGAAAATATAACACTCAACAAGTCATCAATGAATTTTAGCAAGGGAACACAGATAATTTGCTTCCACTACACTCCATACACCAAAAAGAATGGCTACATATCATTTTCACAACACTTTAGATATATTCAAAATATATCTTATTTCGTCTCTTATTTATTGTATCTCTATATTATCATTATTTTAGACGCCGCAAATTATGTTACTTGAATTTTTTGCTTATTGACTAAAATGAATAATCAAATAATGAGAATTCCTTTCAATCAATTGTACTGTTCCTCCTCAGATTAACTCACTGTTCGTTTTTATTACTCACTAAAAAATCGTTATTCCAATATTGTGCGAATTGTTAGTCTTATGCTTATCTAAATTGAACGTATATGGTTTATATTAAGGTTCAATACTATTAAACTTTCTTGACGTTCGATGATGATCGAGACCTTAAAGTGTACATTTGAGTCTTCAATGATTTGTAATGGAACCTGTGAATTAATTTTATATGAGCAGTTGAACAGACATTCTTTAGTAAGCGTTTACAATTGAGCAGTTTTGAATGAATCTCCCATAACTGGATCAATTTCTGAGCAAGACTTGTTTAATGATTAGTGAAAGACTGTCAGCAAGTATGACGTAATAGGCGTCAATATAATTTCATTAGATCTCTTTTTAGCTAGCATTCCACGTGTGCACGATATAGCAAGCTTCTTAGACTTGTTATAACTCTTCTTTCATCTATATAATATATAGGCACCTGTCCTTCTTATTATTTCTTAATTTCATTCATCTAAATGGAGACGGACTGAGTACCATATTTGCTAACTAGTTCTTTGTGTAATATACGTACACATACGATTCATCATTAGTTTATGTCCTTCTGACTACATCAGTTTATGTGGCAAGTGAAATATACCTGACCAACGAGTATATTATACCTACGCTGTTAAATGTACTATCCTTTAAAAATTAGCTGGGATCTACTTTATTGAATGATAGCAAGTTTATGATAATTTTAATGACCTTAAACGCATTTTATAAGCGTGGGCTGCATCTTCAATAATGCATTGTATTTAGCTGAGTATACAAGTTATATTGGTTGCTACTAAAACTACCTTTGTATAAATTGTAGATGTAATTCGCATTTATTCAATTCAGAAAGGTCTTCGTATACGTTTATTATATACGCGCTTATAATAAAATTCCTTAAAATATAACTAGAAAAGATGAACTCTATTTGGAGGTATTTAAAGGCTTATCGAGGTCAGAATCGTGCAGAAGAGATTATTGTCATGTTTAGGAATTTATTCATACCTAGCAAGTTTTACTTTAAATCATACACATCACTTTAAATCATAAAATCATTACTTTAAATAATGTTGACACATAATTGACATGATATATATTTCTATAAAAAATTATAATATCATCTTAAATAAAATTAAGTCACCTTTACTTATAATATTTACTTAGTGTTTTAAATTTTCCATAAATTGCTCTTGTATTTTTTAATAATCTTAAAACCGAAGTCGTGTATCATTGTATTTATAACCTATAACTGACAATCACATTAAAATATGACCTTATGACCTACTATATTGGAACATAATTTAATACACATTGTCTTATGTTTCTTCCAAAATTTGTTGCTTATTGTTATAGTTAGACATGTTGTATTGTATATATCGACTTTTTATGACTAAAACCGGGAATATAATAGAGGGATATTTTTAATCATAATTTAAAAGAATTTATAAAACTGTGTGACTAAGTTATTAGAGGAATTTTATATAGGGAATTAAAAAAATCAGTTCGAAGGCTGTTCTAACACTTTGATATAGCTTGGCGATTAAGCTATTATTTATTAATCCAATGGTTACATTGGATTTGAGACAACTAGAACACAAATTGAATTTGCGATATAACATATAAAATTAGATTATATTGTTATCGTTAAATTAGATTTTTATAATATATATAAAAGAAACCATTAATTCCTCTCAAATTTCGTTATTTTCATATTTAATTAATAAATATATGTAATACTAATTAATTAGTTGACGTGCGACTGGAATCCGCTATGTACGAACTAACTACGTTGGTGTTGGCCCCCTTGACCGAATCTTTGAAAGCGATTAAATATCAACATTGCCATTTGAATTTAATATATTTATATTTGATATCTGTGTAGATACCCTTTTTTAGTTTCATTTTAATGTGCAAGTAACTTATGTTATTTTCTATCAGCTGACCATATCCTGGTAGCTATCAAAAACCGACTTTTACATTCATCAACAACATTTTGTGATGATCTTAATAATGTCTACAGTAAATATGTCATTCGGATAATATGCTTGATTTGAAATATTTTGTATATTATCTATATGTAAAACTGTTCGAAAAGAAAGTAAAGTCGATTTTTGGTAACATGAATCTATTAAATAAAGCGGTAATTTCACATCTTTTAGTAAGACACATTTTTTCAATATTGATTGGTAAAACATTTAGTCATGGCTAAATTTAAGGCACGAAAGAATAGCCAATAAATGAAATTGATGAATTCATGAAAGCATCTGCATCTGAGGCCTTTTATTACCTTTGTATAGTGGGGAATCGGGGTCTGGTAAGACGGAGAACTTTAAACGTCTTCTACGCTACTTGGCCCACGTGTCCGGCTGTGAGCCTCCCAATTCACCTTCTTACTCAAGTCCAACTAGTCCCGGAGGTGGGAGTTCTGTAGCTCAGAGGATTCTCGACAGTACCCCCCTTTTGGAGAGTTTTGGGAATGCCAAGACCGTGCGAAATGACAACTCCTCGAGATTTGGAAAGTTTGTCAAGATCGACTTCAACGGGTGAGTTTAGACAAAAGGCAATTGTACATTAATCTGCGTAATTTACCGCCAAAACGCTGCCTGTTTTTCTAGATGTAATGCCATTTAAAAGTTTTAATTGACTTCAAATGAAATTATTATTGTTTTTGATTAAAATCAATATTTTGTATGACTTGTTTTGTGTCTTTATAAAAACCAACGTCTTACATATTATATCATAAAAACTGTGCGAAATACTTAAAATTATGTCTATTAAATTCGTTCTTCAATAATACAATATTTCCCACTACAATAACACCTAAATATTGAAAACACGATAGTCGGTCTGATTTAATTTGGTGGTTTAAAAATGAGATTTTTGTATTTGAAGTCAGAAAAGCTGAAACTGTATGCATTTATCAGGAGCTGTAGACCATTCATCTGCACAGTGCTGACGATCTGTCCCAGAATTGCCCAAGCATGTTCAAGCGCTTGCAGTGCTATCTCGAATTCGATATAATATATGCGAAAAATTGTAAAGTACTTTTACATTCGCTTGTTAATATTTATTAGTTAATTTGTAGTTTTAAATATTAAATTTGGAAATATCTAAGCTCAAATTATCTTACGAAGGTAAGTCATGTCACTGAAACATTGTCAATGTATTGTATTTATATTAAATCTTTAAAATAGTTGTATTGCTCTAAGAAAAAGTAATTTTGTCTTTTTTAAATTTGAGAGTTGGATATTGCGGTTAGTTTAGTTTTCAATGTAAACTCAATCGTTGTTATAAAATGTGATACTATAAATGCGTTTTAGACTACTCTTTTCTAACTCATTTAAAGTATTATTTTTTGTCAATTATTTTACCATTCATTATTATATTTTCTTTCTCATCCAAATTAAACTTTCTGCAAATCGAGTAAATTCTAAAATAAAAATGGCTATGGTATGCTATTGATCTTTTAAGGATGCAGACAGCCATTGGAATGAATGAACAATGGTTGCCTTTTGAGATTTCCTCATTTTAGTTCCCTATAATTGATTCCCTTCTTCTAGTGGAGTTATCAGTGGAGCGAACGTCAAGAATTATCTGCTGGAGAAGTCCCGGGTCGTGCAATTAGTGAGCCATTTATATATACACACTTGTAAAACACTAAAATTCAAAATAGCAGTGTTGCTTTCATTGAGATATTAGTATTTTATAATCTTTATCCAGTGATAGTTCAAGTGTCGTTCAAAGTAAGAAAGAGAAATAACATATTGATGAAATATTATATTTCTGAAAATTTCGAGCTTTCATACATATTTTAGATTAAATGTAATATACTTTTCTAAGTTGTGTAATTATATTTCTCCAAATGAATGTTACCAAAAAGCTTTGTACCTTTTTATTATGTTAATTTATATATTTATATAATTAACTTAATATTATGTAAAATTTTCATTTTGTCAAAAAATATTCCATTTGGAATGTTTGATTTTAATTTAATTAGAAATGAAATTTTAGAAGACGCTAAGTCTTACTTTAGTCTGAGGCCAACCTTAGTGCTTTTATCATTACCCGGTAATGCAACTCCACTAAATCATATAAAAATAATGTTTTGAATACTATGCATAATAGCTATGTTACAAAAGGTCCAAGAATTTGTCAATAATTTATTGGATAATTATGCTATAAAAGAGTTGTCTGGGCTACATTAGGATAATTAAGCTTCAACCGATATGATAGGTAATAATTCGATAGTATATGCCCACCACAATCCAAGCTCTCTTGTTCCACTATTTCTTTTCAGTCACCGGACGAGCGCAACTACCACGTATTCTACGAGATCTTATCTGGTCTGGATCCGACAACTAAGGCCAAACACGGGTTAAAGAGTCCCACAGAATATAATTATCTTGCATTCGTAAGTTTATGAGTTCTTTCCATAGATATTATATTCTATTGTACTAACCAGATTGACAATTTTCTAACAGCCACGCGTAAATTAAGCCAATTGGCTGATGTGTTTGATTATAAAACTCGAATTCAAGGTGGCGTAGTAATAGTCAATTTTAATTGGACATAACTTCCGTGTGGCCATACTTAAACATAGATTTCCAATCTGCAGTTCAATGTATGATACTAAATCGATGGTCCTTTCTATTAAATGTTTTTTATATAATGTGTTAAAATATAGTTATTTTTTCTGAAAAATTCGACGTCTTATTTAGAGGGTTAGAGAACATGTCTCGAAATGGTCATATACCGCCGATCACAAAGCACATTATAACCTGTCAATCGATAACTAACCCTGTCTCAGCTCGTAAGATCATCGCCTCGTCAACTAAAATGTTAGGTCATTATATTTTAAAGGAATTATTCATTCATTCTCTCTGAACTGCCAGTTTTATGCGTTTGTAACGAGCTCGATTTCGATTTAACAGTAGTGCCCTTCCAGTA
Organism: Invenusta paracnida; assembly: GCA_036023295.1. Classification (NCBI taxonomy): domain Eukaryota; kingdom Metazoa; phylum Platyhelminthes; order Proseriata; family Coelogynoporidae; genus Invenusta; species Invenusta paracnida. The sequence goes on from JAYRBW010117035.1 coordinate 9,592, forward strand.
ATTGTTTCAGTGCTAATTTTGGTTTATTACGTCATTGTGTCGATATTTTTAACTTGTGACGTAATTTGTTTTAGTGATTTTAATGTCGTATACTTTCATTTTCTGTACCTCTTATTCGTTTATAGCCAATGCAGTTGCTAAAATAAAATAGGCGGAACATGTCACAGTGAAAAGGTGTTGTTTTTGTTTATAAAATTTAACTTAAGGAGGAATTTATTCGACATATACATGTATCTGTTGTTTGTGGATAACATAAGTAAAGAAATCTGTTTCAGGGCCGCGGGGCATCTCTACCAAGCAAAGATGATCGAGGCGACTTTCATGAACTACTCCGCCAATGGGAGGTGCTTGGTCTCACACAGAAGGACTTCGATGTCTGTCTCCGCTTCGTTAGTGCCGTTCTACATCTGGGAAACATAACATTTCTTGAAGAAGATGTGAGTTGAATTGTTGTGAGAGCACCAGGCGGGACTGCCAGGTAGAAGTATATACTATTATCATAGTTACTTCTAGCACCTATCATACCTTTACACTCTTAACTATTTTATCATATTTATAATCACGAAAATGTTCAATAGTTTGATATTTCCGTTTTCTTTACTGAACTTCTGTTGTTCTTAACTATATACTTTTATTTTTTGTGATAATTAATAATTCCATTAATTCATTGTTTTGGTGAACAACTATTTCAAAGAATTATTTGTGCTGGGAATTTATTTATAAAATTAAAGAATTAGTCATAATTCCAATTTTATAGAAGATATTAAATGTTATACAATTCCGTTTATTTTATTGCCTGATATATTTTCAACTTTATAGCCCATTTTTTGCAGATTAATTTTATAGAGGGCCAGTTTGTCGCGCGTGTCAAATTATAAAAATAATATTGCTTTTATTTGTTTCCTTCTAAATTAGCAATCTGACCACAGTTCTTCAAAACTGGTATGTTTTATTTTAGTATTGCATATAAGGTTTGTGTAGTAGACTTTTAAACTGGATGTTAATATAATAAGAGTATAGTACTGTAGATATTCCCAAACAATTGTTGTTGACACGCTCAATCAAGCGCAATAATATTGCATTCAAATGTCTTATTAAGTTGAATCAAATATGGAATTATGACATTGAATCAACCAATAAAGTAATCAATACAAATTATGTTTTCTTTATTTTATTATACTTATATAAATAAGAATAATAAAATAAAGAAAAAATATTGCTCAAATATTTTAACTGTTCTTCGCAATATATCGTTTAATATAAGCTCTGAATTTTTATTAATTTAATCGGTATAATTAAAAATAATCCAAATGTAAGATTTAGTAGCAAAACATACCAACTAATATATTTGTATCCCATAAGTATGTAACTATTGAGACAATCAGAAATTATTTTGAATCTATATTTCACGGCTATAAATCGTATTTGACTGCTTTATTTCCGTATTTAGATGCGTAAACAATTAATTTTCAATTTATTATTAATGAACGATATGCAACGTAACATTAAACTTGATTTTTGTTATTTTATCTGAATTTAATTAGTTTTAATCAGATTTAATCAATCCATTGCCTCTTCTTCTTGTTCCTTCACTGAACATCCAGTCCACTACTTAAAGTCATCAATCCATTGCCTCTTCTCCTTGTTCCTTCACTGAACATCCAGTCCACTACTTCAAGTCATCAATCCATTGCCTCTTCTCCTTGTTTCTTCCACACTTCCTTCACTGAACATTATCTCATGCCCTCGAATTTCATAGATGTCTTATGTAAAGAGAAATATAGAAAATGTTTGATGTATTAATATTACTCACGAAAACACTAAGAAGTATTTAAATTTTGCTTTTTCATAAATGTGGTTTTTGATTACTAATTTTTTGTACTTGTCAAATTTCGTTGATTTATTAAGAGCTGTTATATTGAAAAATAAAATAATATTACTAATTTTCAATAAATGAAAATTTAATTTTTCGTCCATATTATTGAAACTGAAACTTATTTTTGTTTAAAACTATATTCACAAATTCGATTCTCACACTAAAAAACCCCTCACATTTCATAAACAAAAAAATTGTCTTTTTATTCGCCACGAATTCTACTAATTTTGTTGCTGCTTGTATTTTTGACCGTATTAAAGTTTAGTTCTCCCTAGAAGTAGTTTAGTATCGCTTTATCGTTGGCTAGCTGCATTGTAGTACTACAACGAAATACTTGATATTATTGAACAGTATCAAAATCAGGCATATTTTTAAAATACCATGGCAAGACAATTTCTTATTAATGAAGACTCAGCATCAATTTATGGCCGTTTTTATAAAACGTTTGTTTTACGGTCAATTTTGAAGGGAAACTTTAAGTTTGTCAGTTTTGAGTACATGCTTATATATGTTTATACTTCTAGAGCTGGATGGTACTTCAGCTACTCATAAAACCACTCCATTCAAGCACCTTTTTGTACGACCAAATATACACTTCACTGATTTGTAGGATTAATTGCTGCTCATTATTGGATTGTGGTGTTTTCAAATAGTTTTACAAATTAATGTAATTGTATGAAGTAATTTTCAATGATATATGTGTTATTCTTTAAATCAAAAAATGTACTGTGGATTAAATTGATTAACGATTTATTACGTATATAATAATAGTATACAGCGAATTTCAAAGCAAGCTTACATGTTGTAGTTTTGTCATATACTCTTCTATAATTTAATGGTTTTACTTTTGTTTATTAAGCTTTTTGGAAAACTAAAAATATTGCTATTAAATATACCTACGGTTATAAACTTTAAAATTGAATATGCATTTAAAATATATTTACCTACTAATTTTTTGGACAATAATAAGAGTAATATAATGCCACAAAACATATTGCATTATGCCAAATTTCATAGTTCACTATATATTTAGCATTTAAATTTTTATTACTAGCTAGCTTTTCGAAATGTATTTCAAGTATTTATTATTAGAATGAATTTATTATGTATAAATTTATATTTAATTGTTATAATTAAAATATTTAGCACAGCAGTAATTTGATTCATATAGATTATTTTTTACAAAATGTTAACTAAAGAGTTCCTTTATTATACAGTGATAAAGTGACACTTTAAACCATAACACTGCATATACCAAAACACTGAAGGAAGTTCCGTTATTACAGTTATAAAGTGATATGTTAACTAAAGAGGATTACTAGATTTCGTTAGCTAAAGATGACATTGTAAGAATCAGGACTGCTTTTTAAGGTCTTCAATATCCGATGTCGAGGGTGCTCAGCGCCCAAGATATTTCGGATATTGAAGACCGCAAACAAGTAGTCATGATTTTTATTTTTATATTGTCCAATCTATGATTTATATCTATTTTCCCAGTAATAAACATAGTAAAACCCTATACATCAATTTTAATTTAAAAAACACATTTTGAATTTTAGTTTATCAGTTTTATTACTTATCAAATCATGGAACCAATTACCAGTTCATCGATAATAAATTTTGAGTTTGTCCCGAATGGACTGTTAAGTGGACTGGATAGTGAACAATTGGAAAAGATGAGTTACTTATCCATGTTAAAGACCACCCAAAGAGACAGTATTACGTATCCCAAACCTGATTATGTGGTCAACCTTTCCAACGATGACATTGACATTTATCCCGAATTAGATAGCATTGTCAATAAGTCTATGAACGAAGTCGAGATATCAATTAAAAGCTCCTCAAGCATCAATCAACCAGACGAAAATGTACGTTGAAAAGTTTAAGTCTTTTTTATTAGCCCATCAATTACCAAAGATTAATAATATCGAAACAATGCCAGAAATACCCATGGCCGACAATTTGCGTTATTTCTATTCAGAACTTCGGAAACAGGACGGGTCATTTTATTCACCATCAACATTAATTACCATACGAGCAGCTATCCACCGCTATCTTACAGGCTCGCCAATTAATCGTAATATCGATATTTTAACATCATCGGTTTTCAAAAAGTCCAACAATATGTTGAAAACGATGGTTGGGAAATTTCTTAAGAACGGGTCAGCTATCACGAAACAGTTCAATGAGATAGAAAAACATGATTTGCACAAGCTAAACGAGTATTTCGACAGATCCAACCCTGAATCTTTACAATCTGAATTGTTTTACAAAATTCAGTTACATTTTGGATTTCGGGGTAGAGAAAACTTGAGAGATTTGAAACTGTCAGCATTTGAACAAGGCACAGATTCCAATAACAAAAAATATATCCAAATATGTGAAACAATGCTATCAAAAAACGTGAAAGCGTCTCTCACCGCAACAGAATTTGAAAGCATAAAAAAGGCGAGAATGTATGAAGATGGAACAGAATCGTGCCCTCTAACAGCTTATAACTACTATTTAGAAAAGCTTCCATTGAACAAAGTTTATCTTTTTCTTTAGCCTACAAGAAATTGGACAAATGGAAAACCTTGGTTCCAAACTGTTCCACATGGTAAAAAATGCATTAGGCAACTTTATGCAACGCCTTTCAAAAAACGCTCTACTAAGTAAAATATATACCAACCACTGCATTAGAGCGACATGCATCAACTTATTGAGAAATAAAGGATTCAAAAAAGAGGAAATAATAAAAATTACCGGTCACAAAAATCCTGAAAGTTTGAAATCATACTTCCGAAAAAGAACATGCGATGAAGAATTAAGTTCGTTAAGTACTGCTTTGGGTAAGAAAGCAGCTAAAATAAATTGTTCGATTGCCGAAGATGCTACTGAGTCTGACACTCCCCTAACCCAATCTACATTGCCCTACGCAAATGAACCAAGTCCTAGAACGGAAATCAATGAAAATATACCCAACGATTTGATTGATTTAGATTTGAATATTCCAGCAAATTTTTGGGTACAAAATGAAAATCAAGTCATTGTGACAAATCCGTCTCCTACAAAAAACCCAGCCGCTGTATCATTTGAAGGAGCTGTGTTTAACAACTGCACCTTTCATTTTTAATATAATTGTATTCGTTTTTTCCAGATTTTGTATATAATTCGTGGATTATTATCATCTGTTAATTGTTTATTTGTTGACTTTATTGTTTAATGTTTGAACTTGACTCAATTGAAGTGATTCAACTGTACTGTTTTCGATCCAGTGTTTTATTTAATATGTTTAATTTTTGACTCAATTTAAATTTGATAAAATTCATTTTAACCGACTTTAAAACTTCAAAAAATCATCTTTTGATTGTTAGGAACCAGTCCTATAGATATCCAGTCATCAATATCCGTTAAAAAGTATTATTGATGACTGGATTGTGATGACTGGTTAACTTTATTAATAACATAGAATTACAAAGTCATAAACCCTTTTCGCTGGTTTATGACTGAGGAAAATAGATATAAATCATAGATTGGCATGTAACAATATAATATCACACTGTAAAGTAATAAACGAATACGTAATATTTTTTGAATTATTCGATTTAAGGATTAAATTACGAAAATTAAATCTTGAATTCGTTGTCTTAGATCAAGGATATATCGCCAAAATCAGTAAGAAAGTTTTTTGGTAAAAGAATGCTAAATTTTGCTAATATTTCGTCTGGAATGATAAGTGGATTAGGAATTGATGCATTACACTTTTTTACATCCGAGTCATCAGAAAGATATACAACAGAACTGTCGGCAGATTTTGCACGTGAAATCGAAAGCATTCCAACTTATTCTTTGACATCTGAAGATGAAAAATACTGATAGAATTAGAAAATGATGCTATTCCAGAAGGAACTTCTCAACAAACTAAACAACACGTATTGAAATTTAAAAACTTTCTCAAAGATAACAAATTGTCTGAACAATTTGAAAATGCTCTAACATTAGTTCTTAATAACTACCTGTGGTTATTTTATGCTTCTCTAAGGACAAAGGAAGGTAATTGCTATAGTCCAAGTAGCTTGGTGTGTATCCGTGCGTCCTTATACAAATATATTACTTCACATACTGTAAACAGGGCGATTAACATTTTACACGGAGATGATTTCCGCAGAGTGAATGGAGTTCTGAGATCAATGGTATCAAAATATTTACAAAGCAATAAAAAAAGCCATTGCTATGAAGCGGTGACAGAAACAGATTTTGAAAAAATTCGGAAAAGCTTTGATAGACGAAATCTGCAGACGCTACAATCTGAAGTGTTGTTTGATCTATTGTACTACTTTGGATTACGTGGGTGAGAAAATTTAAAAAGCGTTAACATACACTTCCTTTGACATAAAGGAAGACGAATCTGGTGCCAAATATTCATATATAAATACTCCAATGCTTAAAGTCTTATCGTCGCATTATTGAAATATAAAACTTTTTCACAAATTCAAGAGACGACTCGCCCCTGTTTCCAAAAGTTATAAAAAACAATTCTTTGTCAACTCAAGCAGTTTTGAGAAAAGTTATATTCGGAGATTTTATGAAAAATCTCTCCAAGGAACTGAAACTAAGTTAGGTGTATACAAACCTTTGCGTCCGGGTTACTGTAGTAACAGTAATGAAAGAACAATCGGCATCCGATTCTGATATAATGTTAATAACTGGTCATAAGAACTCAAGATTACTACAAAAATATGAAAGAAAAAAAGGGATAAGGATATACGGAGTCTCAGTGAAAAATTGTCATGTCCCAAGGCCAATCCTTTAATAGAAACAATTAATGAGGTGACCAAAAATTCTTCTGCTGAAACGGTTGTGATTCCGAATTGTTCTTCACTTTCAGACAAATGTAATCATCCCACTAGATCATACTAAAAGTATGACTATCACACCAAGGAAAACTATGCCCTACAGTGACAGTAATACAGAAGATAATCCACCCAGTAAGAAGAAGGAAAAACTCTATACTTCATGGGGAATGTTAGAAATTGATTTGTAAAATTGATTGAATCCGATGTGATTGGAGTGTTTATTGTGAATAATTGACTTTGTTAGTGTACGTATATCAATCTTCGGCCGCTAAGCGACCTTATCTATGTTTGATATTATTACGTTGCCTATTTTTGCCTTGTATTTGCGGGCAGAAATGTGCAATCCATATTTTGTTTAATTTATCTACCTTACAATATTTAAATAGACATTAACAATGTTTATTTGGTTATTCATCAAAGAACTTTATATACTTATGATTTTTACTATTTCTACATTACTCATTTCTTCCCTTACTGTATACAGGCTTTGATTTTTTATTTATTCCATTTATTCATATCTTACTTAATAAAGTTATATCTTTGTAGTAATGCATAACTTTGTTGAATTGATAATGTCTATTTGGTTATTCATCAAAAAACTTTATATACTTAAGATTTTTACTATTTCTACATTACTCATTTCTTCTCTTAATGTATACAGGCTTTGATTTATTCTATTTATTCATATCTTACTTAATAAAGTTATACCTCCCTTATACAGGCAAATGAGTGGGGTAACTATTTCCTGGCAGTGGAACAAGTTTTGTCAAGTCTGCAATATCAAAGGCTCAAACTGTTCGACCGCGACCGTCTGCAAATCGAGGAGGCTAAAAATCATCCGGTGTCATATGCTGCACCTCCGATCTATAAGTGAAGAAGAGCCGCTTATTGTTTACGATAGTCTGGTTGCTGTTGATGATGTTCCTGCGGAATGTGCAGCTTCATTGTATGTACTTCTCCTGCGGATACATTGCCTTCAAGGAGGGTGTTTTAGTCAATTACGCTTTTGTGACAGACAGCGCCATACCTGAGAGTGAATTTACGCAGTTAGTGTCGCGTGGTGGCTTAGTACACTCATCCCCAGCACTCTATTCATTCAGCCGTTCATGTTACCGTATATTTACACATATTACCTCGTCAAATATTACACAT
>JAYRBW010117046.1:0-17457 GCA_036023295.1 Invenusta paracnida
TACATTAACACACTAAATCGTAGTAATAATAAAAAGCTTGAAAATGAAATACACCCTTTCATCGCAATAATATGTTTTTTAATTATACATATCATAAGCATACATTTTTTTTGTTAATTAATTAGGTGTGCTAACTGATAGAATAAATTAAGATTCTAAACTAAAATATATGTCTACTTATTTCTAATGAATAAATATCAACTGATAATATTTAGTATTTTTATTAATTAGCATAAAATATGTAAGTAATTGTTGAAAGATAAGATGATTTTAGCTGAATATAAAAAATATTTCTGAATTTTGGAACTTTACAATATGTAATTAAAAAATTAATTAATATTTATTCTTGAAAGATATATATCTAAAATTAGTATACTTTGTTTAATCTACAGAAGATAAAATTGTTAACCGTGGTATATTTTAATATTTTAAATTCTTTTATTGACGGTTTGTGTATTAGAATTGCGCTGCACCATAATTTAATTTTTTTTATCATGCTGTAATCAACTGCGTAAGTTTCATAGAAATTATATGAAATAATACTTAATTAGATTCGTCATTTTTTAATATTTTATACTAAACATTTTCAATGTTCCAAAATAATATTTATCTCCTTTTGCGTAATCCATTTTGCGTAACATGCTTATTCGTGACAATGGGTATTTATCAAGTTCGTTTGCACATTAGTTTCTATGCTAAAACCCTGGAATATAAATAAATGTATACGTGACAGATGGTTATATTTTAAAATTATTTTCTTACACATTCAAATGGATTTCCTCAAGTTTCATGGATTGTTTTTGTTAAATAATGAGAAGAAATGTAAATTTAAATCAAGTTTAAAACATGCTAAAAGTAAATATAAAATTAAAAATAATAATATTAATGTTGTTTTTTCTATAATATATAATTTGTTATAATTTCTAAATTCATATAAAAACATTGCATGTATATAGTTTTTATTTTTTTAAATCTCATTAGTGGATAATATTAATTTTTGTTTTATTTTGGAAATATTTATTTTTCTTCATTCACGCATATCAAATGTTATTTGTTTTTAGCAATTAGCAAAAGAATATAGCTTTTATAAATCACAACTCTACAATTTTTTCTGTAGGCTAATGTATGTAGCTTACGTTTAATCTCATACCAAATATATCGATGTTAATCATCAGGGGAGCCGGTTTAGTGTTTGTTAATTGATGTTTAATATTTCTCACAGTTCTGTATATCTCTTTAGGGCTATGTGATATTTTTTTCACATTCATTTAATATTTTATTCCATTCTTATTTATGAATTATGAATTTTAGTTGACGACCTAAAGATTAACAGTACAACTTTCCACTGGCCTACTCAAATGTTCGACCTATTCGACAACACGACTACGAAGTTGCAGTCTCGCCGAGAGCAAGCTGAGGATGATCTGCGCGGTCGAGTAGAGGCCTTTGGCGTGCGACTCACCGAGTACCACAAGGAAGTAGATCAGTTCCGGAAGAAGGAGATCATGTCTCTAGAGGAAATGAAGTCTAATGTGGCTATTCTTGATCGTCTAGAGGAAGACTTTGAGCAGGCGCATTTGGATCTTGAGCAGATCAATAAGTGAGATGTTCTTTTCATGTTTATTCTCTGTACCTTGTACCTTGACTTACATAGATTTATAAAAATTGTATAAAATAATACTTTTTCACTTACACAATTTCTCTATCATACTGAATCTGTGTTTTATTCGTATAATATATACTTTTAGATGTTATTTTTTTTAAAGATAAATTAACGATGTTTACGCAGAAATGTGTTATATAATTAGATTTAATTACATGTACGGTTTAGTTTATTTAAAAAATCACAGAGTAGACAACAAATTTAAAGCACTGAAAAGTCATAAATTATTGCTTACTTTGTTAATAGTATTTTAAACTAATTATTTCATAATTATATAATCGCTAACATTTTATATATTGCTCATATTTCGTAAGATTAGTACAAATTTGTGCCAGTTTTATTATTAGTATTAAAGTATAATAAAATAAGCGGTAAACAAGTTGGTTTATCTAATGTATTAAATGTATATATACATGTATATACATTATATATATGTACATATATAGTTATATTTTTGTAAACTTAATTTTATGAAGTTTTTGTATTAATTATTTCACTCTTTTTAATTTATAATATTTGAAAGCGTAGAACTGTGAAACATAGTACGTCCTTTATTTTGATAAAATTTACCTTTTTTTCTGAAATCTGTCCATTGTATCATTCTGGTAACATTTTAAAATGTAATATTTCAATTATGAAAGTAAATATGTATTGAAAAAATTGTATATAATTATTTGACAATATAATTAGCAGATATTGACGACAATATAAGAAATATACAATTTAAGCGAGGATTTTTAATATATTTATTCAAGATAGTTTCAGGTGTAATTATAATATATGCAGAAAATGTACATATGTTTAGAAAACAATTCATTTGTACATAATGTATGTTAACTACAAAAATAGTTAGAAGAGAGGCATAAAAGCTTTTGGACAACAATATATTTAAAATGTTCAAAAAAGGCTTATTGATCTACCAATAAATATTTTGTATTGATAATTAATTATGCTTCCTTAATTATTATACTGTAGATTACAAAGTAAATATTATTCATTTACTATTTAAAATATTTATTAGCGCTATGTTCGGTAACTGATGCCATTATATAATTGTTTTTGAACAATATCTGTTTTAATTAATGCTTCCTTTACTGTCTTATTTTTCTGGTATTAAAATATTACATACATTTAATTTCTAAAAATATATAAAACATTTAAAGTTAACACAATGTAGGTACTATATATTTCTTACAAGTTAATTTGTCTGAATTTACATATAGCTGAATATAATAAATAAATAATATTATTGTTATATTATTAAATAGAAAAACTTTAAATTAAATTAAGTAATACAATTAAAAAAACTATTAAACCATGCATTATTTATTGATATACAACTGATTTAAGAAGAGATTACGTAAGCATCAGCTCGAAACATTATCAACCACATGTTATCCACTGTGTGATACTATGTGAAGTTTTAGCAGTGACATATTTTTTAGTAATTAGAAATATTGATGATTATGGAAAACATTGAAAATGTGTTATGTTAATTTATACAGTTAAGTAGGTATAGTCGCGAAATATTTATTACTTGGTATTTATAATACAAAATGCAGTGTAACCACGCAATTTAGTCATCACGTAATTCTGCAAGTTGTTTTTCTTTTTAAGTATTGTAAAATATTTTTCAATGAATTTCTATTCTTCAAAATAGTTATAAAAACACAAAAAAGCATCATTTGAAGCCCTGTAGAAAATAGGCTTTAATCAACCTTAAAACGCAGCAATAATTTACAGAGTGAGATTATTAACAGTTGCAGTCATACATATAAGAACATATTACGTAAAGTCGAATATTATTGTTTATGTAGCACAGGCAGAGAAGAGAGAGAGATTAGTCAGCAGAGACTATGTATAATACACTTAGATAGATATATTTTCATAACATATCAAAACATACTATTTTTAACTGTTTGGAGTTAAAATGATTTATATTATATTCAGTACTATAAACTATAAAAAAGAGAAAAAACCACTGGCTGCAAATATAAAGTAAATATATTAACTACCTTTAGAAGTTTATTAAATTATAAAGTTTATTAACACTTTATAAACCATAAATTAGTATTGTACTTTTTTAATTTTAAATTATAAAAATAACGTATTCATATGTACAACATCTATGCGTGAGCAAATAGTTCTGCAATTAACTAACTATTAATTAATTACAGTCGAAAAGTAGAAACTAATTTTGTTAAATCAAAAGTTAGTTAAAATTATGGATTATTTTGTTAAATGAGTTCTTACATAGCTTTACTTTTTATTGAACTAATAAAATATGCTTAATTATGTGTAATGCAACACAATTATTGAATAGTATTTATTAATTATAAAACCAATGTCTTTGTTTAGTGATAGGTACAAATTTTCAATGCGAAACTAATTAATACCTATTGCTGTTTTACAAAATGTAATATTATTTCTTATGATTATGAATTTTAAATGAGTTTATTTTGAAAAGCTAAAATTCGTTTATAGATTTAAAATGTTTCATTTAAATTATTGTGTCGTTTCAAGATGATTTTTAACCATAAAACTGAACAATGTTTATTTTTCTAAACTTTATTGTATATATACAATATATATGATTGATTTTTTTTAGTGTCTACGTTTATAAATATCTTATATTGTAATATAAATTCCAAATAGTATTTTTATTCTATGTGTCATAAGTTTTAATAACTAGTTATTTTTATTTAAAAAAAATGTTTATCTCCGAAACTGCATAAACATATTTATTTGTCTTTTAGATTTATGTACCTTTGAATAAAGGACTACAATATTATTTTGGCTTATCAATTATTTTAGACATGTGCTTTTAGATTTTATAATCGTTTAAAGAAATGTAATATGTAGTTATATTCTTTATGTTTAGTTTTAAATAAGTAAATATCTCTGAAGTTACATATTTCCTTTGCAGTATTCATAAAGCATGGTACATAATGAAGCGTGAATGTAATACCTATTTTGTTACATATAGGTACTGAAATTTCTATAATCTTTATAATATAATAGTTTCACTGCGGTTTTCAATGTATTTGGTTCATTCACGTATTAGGAAGTTATTTAATCATTACTTTAGTTATTTGTTTTAATTTGAGTTAATACACGAGATGTATACGTCTGAAGTGAACCATATCTTTTTTAAATAAATATTTTACTTTAAGATATTATGCGTAAAATACATATTTCTAAAAGAAAGTTAACTTTAACAATCCATACATGTATTAAAGTTGTATAAGGTCAACTATTCATTAATAGTTTAATTGTTTAATTATTGTCTAAATGCTTTATTTTTCTCCTCTATAAAATACAATGAAAATAAATTGGTAACTATGATAAAGATTATAATTTACACCATTAATCTTGTCATTAAATTTTTATATAGTATAATATACAATATATGTTTTAATTTAGTTTTATATATTGTCATTTTGGCGAATATCTTTATTCTATTTTAATAAACTGTATTATTTTGCAATACCGTTTATAAAAAAATGAAATGCAGCTTTATTTAATTAAAGTTAAATTGATTATTCTTTATATTATTTTTGTTTTATTAATCTAATATTTTAGACATTTTAACAATATTTTCATACATCTAAGTGTGAATGAAGAAATATTGTCTATGGTTATTATAATTATATTGAAATACGTTATTAATATTTTTTGGATCAATCAGTATAAGTGTTGATATATATTACTTATTTACATAGTTTACTTACTAAATTTATAGGAATTATAACGCTTGCAATGTATTTTAATATTAATGCATTTATTTTTAATTATACGAATTTTCTTATTTAAAAAATATAAACATAAACAGTTTGGTACATAACTAATAGATAAATAATTCATTAAATTGATAAATGTATTTCAAATTTTTCACAAACAAATTCTATAAAATTTGATTATTAAATATTGAATAAATCAATACATTTTATTTCTTTTATAACAAGCAAATGTAATAAAACATGAAAACATAATCTGATCATAATTGTTTATTATTACTATAGATGTTAGGCATACCTACTTTTAATAATATTTAATAATATCTTTGTTGGAATGGCAATAAATAATATTTCAAATGCAATATTGCCAAAATTTACTGCCATTTATGTTAACATTATCATACTAAATTTCTCGTAAATATATGTGAGCGCCTGATAATGCTTTTCTGATAAACCCATGTTCAAGCGAAATTCTATTAGATTTTATCCACATTGAATACCGTTGTTTTATATCTTTTGTTTTTATACAGTGCGTCATTTAAGTTATAATATACTGTACATATATTACAAGTTATAATTTAATGAGTAAAAGGTACTATATGTTTTATCCAAAAAGTAAAGGTAACTATTAACAAATTTGATGTTTGCAATATATATGATTATTTGCATATATGCATGTCAAAATATACGTGCTGTGTTTTTAGATATGTTCTAATTTTTATTAGATAAGTACTATATTTAGGAAGCTGTGTTTTCTTATTATTTCTGTATTTGAAGTATATAACTATTTCACATTTCGTTTGTAATAATCTTTGTATTAATTATTTCAAAAATGAGAAAAACTTTATGCACGATGTATACAATTTGGCACATAGAACATTTAAATGTTCAACGATAACATGAAGAATCTTTTAAATATTTATACAAACAACTAACTTAGTAAACACCAACTCACCTATAGATTGTATTATAATAATATGTATACTGTCTAAGAGTGATTTTCAGAAATTGTGTGTGAGAGAGAATACCTTAAATTGTAGTTTAAGGCTTTTTCTTAATTTATTTTATGTTATTATTATACAATTATGCCTATATTCTGCTAATAGTATTATATTACTTTATTGATATTATATTTAACTTTTTGTTAAATAACATCTCATCAAGAGAGGAACGGCTAATGGAATGGGAGGCTACCCAGTTCCCCATACTCATGGAGATGACCAAGACCAAGGAACCCTATGATCGTCTGTGGCGTACGGCCCTCAAGTTTTCCACTAGCAACGAAGAATGGCTGGATGGCCCCTTCGCCAATCTGGACGCTCTCAAAGTGGAGGCCGAGGTGGCAGAAATGCATAAGACCATGTACAAGTTGATGAAGATTCTGAGTGATCAGACTGGACCTAGTATGGTGGCCAATAAGACCAAGACCAAGATTGAGAAGTTCAAGAATCACCTCCCCATACTTAATGTAAGCGGATATAGGAGCAGAGAGTGATGAGTTAGTATTCATCACCATTGGATTAAACACCCGGAAAAGGCATAAATAATAATAAAAGTTTATAAATAGCAAATATTTGTAGATTTTAAGAATATACAAGCAAATTAATGAACTGAATAAAATTTTACTATATATATACGAATTATTTTATGTGAATAATGTCTCTTGCCTAGCTTCTGTAGTTACATTATTGAAGACGTATAATGTTATTATATTCTACAGTATGTTTAGAGCCTGATAATGCTTTTCCGAAAAATCCATGTTCAAGCGAAATCAGATTTCATCAACAGTGAATGCCATAATTTTGTATCTTTTGTTTTTATACAGTGCATCATTTAATTCATTCCTCAAAGTGAAATAACTTATATCAATATTTAATATGATATAATAAGTATTTTTAAATATAATAATATTAATATCTAATAACTTATAAGCTTTTTATCGAAAAGTTTTAGAATGTAATCGTTATTTTTATTCATGTATTGTATAATATATCATATCCGTACATAAAAATATCTCGTATTGTCTTTCATAACACTTCATAATTTATAATGTGTAAAAGGCATTATGAATGCTTCTATGTGAATGTATTTTTATTTAATTATTATTGATTAATTTATTTATTAAATTAAATATAATTCCATTAGTAAATTTTCCATATATGTTATATTCGAAATGTTATGTTATAATTTAAGTATGATATTAGTCGAACATTTTGTATAGGTTAAATAATTTAATTTTGTGTATCTCTCTACATATTGCCAACATAGCTACTGGAATAAAATCGGAGAAATAAAAAGCACTATGTACTCTTTAAACACCAGAAAATTTTAGTGCACTTATACTAATTTTTTTATATTTTACATGCTACGTTGAATTATATTTGATGTTTTTGATTGGATTATCATAACATGGTAATTTTTATATGCTTAAATAATTTGGACTTGATATGTGTGATTGCGGTTTTAGGTTAAAGTGAAATACAATACTAACATAATATGAAGTGAACCTGGTAGTACATCTGATACCTTTCATTACATTATTATGCGGTATATAGAAGGCAGAAAAACAAAAATAAGCAACAAAGCTTGCGATTTTCAATTAATAAAATTGAGTGCAGTAAAATGGAACAGTACCTACCATTATATTCTTGATTGACTTCTTTTGTTTATTAATAATACAAAAAAAATATTTTATCAAAGGAATAGAATTATAAAAAATATCGGGAAATTGTTGTATAATTTTCACTTGTATTATGCTTGTTTTACCAATGTTAGTTTGATATTTTGTGAAAATTAGGTGATTAACTCTATTTATTATTTA
Source organism: Invenusta paracnida (assembly GCA_036023295.1). NCBI lineage: Eukaryota > Metazoa > Platyhelminthes > Proseriata > Coelogynoporidae > Invenusta > Invenusta paracnida. Next base: position 8,222 of record JAYRBW010117046.1, read on the forward strand.
GTTCAAACTTATTGGTTAATTTTAACAGAATGTTTGTATTATATTTAATTTTAATTAACCTTGAATGCGTTACATTATTTTATGTATAAAACATTTGTTATAACATTAATAAATGCTTTTTACAAAAGTTTTCTCCAGTACCTATTTATTTATTTTCTTAAAATAGTCTATATGCACGCAAATGCTCTATGCTTCTAAATTAAATAAGATATATTTTTATTGCTTCTCTGGAAATTTGTGAAATTATAGTTTATATCGAAAAATTATTTAAACTTTATACAGATTTAATTTTAAGAATTATAGTTAGCAAAATATTTTTAAAAACTATTCATATGCTGAAATTTAAGTAAATATGTAGTTTGTCAATTTGAAATAAATATAGTTATGTTATGCTATGTAGTTGTTGTACAAAAATGTTCAGTATAAAAATATTGAAATCAGATTTTGTATTTATGATCCTTTTAGGTGATTTGTAATCCTGGTATTCGAGATCGACATTGGGACCAAATGAGCGAGATTGTTGGATTCGACATACGGCCACAAGAAGACACCTCTCTGAAAAAGTTTCTTGAGTATGGTCTCAATGATAATTTGGAGAAGTTGGAGGAGATTGGAGCCTCAGCTGCCAAAGAGTTCCAGCTAGACAAGACGTTGAAGAAGATGAAGCTTGACTGGAAGGACATGGTCTTTGAGATGCTCCAGTATCGAGATACAGTAGGATAATATTTCAAATGATTTTCAAATATTTACCAAAAATAATAGTTGAAACTATTAAAATAATTATAATTTTTAATTATAAGGAAACAACTCAAACTTTTAATAAAATATTTCAAGCTTAACAATGAGAATACTAGCAATACTTATTTGATTCTGATTCCAATATCATTTGATAAAGAATTTTTATTTCATAGTTCAGAAGAAACATTTCAGACGACAAACCAATTTTAAAGCACTACAGCTCTTATACTATACTTTGCATCAGGGTGTACAACATCACTTCATCACTACATTGAGATTATTTGAGACTGGTCTAGCCGTGCAATTTATCTCAATTGGTTTTTCCGTTCATTGTAGCTTATTTAACAGCTGTATTTAGAATCTATTAAGTATCAATTAAAATTTAATTTTGTGAAATTTAGTCGTCATGAAATTATTAATGAATAATTGACGAAAAATAAGATTGACTAATACTTAAACTTATGATAGCAGCTGTTAATTTATAAATTTATTTTGAATTTAAATTTTGTGATTTTTCGTTTATAATTGCACACTTATTTGGATGTAATTATATCTCTATATATGTATACATATAAGCTACGAGAAAATAAGTTCACGCTCCTATAAGATTTTACAGTATCTATTGCTGCTCAATATATGTATTATGTTTGTTTTTATAAAAATTATATTACTGTGTATTATGTAGATACACATCTGAGAAGAAGGCCTATTTTATATAAAAATTGGTTGTATATACTTAATAATGATATATTTATAATAATTGAATGTTGTACAGTTCAAAATTCTGACAACCTTTATTATACTGGATTATATCGATCATAATGAACTAGTACCTGTTCGAGATAGTTGTTTAAGAGAAAGCTTATATTTAAAAAATGTCATTATATTTGTGTTAAATATGCATATTATGTGATGCATATCCTGTGCTGCAGACTAAGTAATCGATTATTTCTAACTTATTGATGCATCTCAAATGCACTTATTTAATACAATTATAGAATTATTTGCAGAATAGTTAAACAAAATAAATTGTTCAAATAATAAATATACAATACTAAAAAAACAAATAATTTAAATCTGAATGTTTTTTATAAAATTTCAAAATGACATTCCTTATAATTTATTTCTCCTTCTTCTAGAGTTTTTAATATTGAAAAATAACGTGTATTTTCAATTATGTGTTAAAAGCGTCAATGTGAAAAACAGTAATTAGAATTATTAAATTAGTCATAAATATTTTAATGACATTTAACCTGTTGTTTTAATTTTTAAACTATATTAAGCTTTTGAAGGTAATCTTTCCAACTTTAAATTATCAAATATATTTATTTGTATATTATACGGGTATTAAGATGATGTTTAAAGTGCGTATGATAGATAAAATCATTAGAACTATGGGATACACCCCTTTTCAATAAAGAAGCGGGTAAAATTAATAACTTTATTAATGCATTTGACGTTATAGGGAGTCTCAATCTTGGCATCCATTGATGACATCCAGCTTCTTCTTGATGACCATATCGTGAAGGCGCAGACAATGCGTGGATCCCCCTACATCAAGCCCTTCGAGACTGAGATGCACGAGTGGGAGGATAAACTCATTACCATGCAGGATATTCTTGACGTCTGGTTAAAAGTTAGTTTTCCCAAAGTCAAATTAAATAATGCCTTTGCACATAAACAAATTGCATTTAACAATTCTGTATAATGTATGCATAGTGTTTGATTAAATAAATAGTTTATTCATTTTTACCTATTATTATTTTTGTTAAATAATATTATACTATAACCCAAATTATAATTTAAACCTAAACTTAAAAACTTATAATTAGGAAGAAACTATTGAAGTATATTAATGTGAAAATTTATGTCTACATATCTATTTTAAATTATATAGAGATTGAAGAGAATATGGCCTTGCATGATTTCTATGATTTTGTGTAAATCCTTTTTTTATTTATTATAAACCTATAATCTTTTTATAATTTCGGATAATTAATCCAAAAGTATGCGTAATACTTTTTCTACTATGTATTCCATTTTAATTGATCTATGATGCATTTTTCACGTTTTTATTTGAACCTGAAGTTCTTACGTTTATTTGATAAAGATATAATTATTTATATTTATATACAAATACATATAATACATACAAATACATATATAATATATGTATATATCTTAAGATACGTAGCAGTTCTACTGTATATTACACTAGATTATTAGTGGAGAATACCATATATTCTACTAGTAGATTTTATTAAATCAATCAATACATTAAAATATTCAAACATTAGCAACAAGAATAATTTCACAAAAAAACAAGTAAAAAACAAGGCCAATAGAATTTCTTCCCCAACTCGTTTCAATTTTCATCTTCTTGTTAGCTATTTCGGGTTCCGTTATTTTCCATTCTAATTCAAAGTCATTTCTTTTCAATCTGCCGCTCAGCACAGATCAGCGTACCTTCAGCGTACTCATGCTTTTTTCGTACCTTTCTACTTTAATGTAAGCTTTGTCGGCCTTATCACTGATTCTTCCTATTTTTATTTCTTTTAGAATCCCAGCATCTAGCAGAATAGAGCTCATACGTATTTTAACAACCTTTTCAATCGAATGAATCCCGAAAGGCGATGCTTTATACCAAACTTAATATTTTGGGTTTTGAATGGGGGTTAAGTAAAATACTGAATTCTCACGAAGGTTGTGACTTTCTGGTCGATGCGCAAGGTATTTATTATTTCTAAATACTCTTCATTGTCATTGGAAATGAGAGGCAGTTGTTATTTGTCGCCGAATATCAAATTCCTGTGTTCTTGGCACGCTCGTAAAGATAAGTGCAGCTCTATATAATACATTAAAGTTAACAGCAATTGTCTTGGACTGCTGCACCCAAACGAACCGTTGTCCCAAAGTTTGTCTTCGTCCAGATAATTGACACTTCTTTACAATTTTACCCTCAATTTACATTACCTTCTTTCGCAGTTCGTTTCATCATTGCGTTCAATATTTATCGATATTTAATAAATTCGTCATCACTGAAAATTGAACAATTCCAGCCAACAGTATTTTGGAAATAGTGCTGCGAATATGAAACAATACTTTTCGTGTCGCTGGAGGGCAGACACTTTCCAGTCATCTTTCCTTATTTTTTCGATGAAATACTTTAGACAGTAATTCAGATCACCTTTGCTGAATTCGAGTATGTCTTTTAAGACTTTTCGTTGATTATTCTCAATTCACACTCTCCATTGTGAAAGCCACTTCTCAAACATTTTTGACATCCACTTTACTTTTCTATGTGTATTTAAAGGTATGCGATCATTTTTTAGTTGCTCTAATTCAGCTGTGGAAACGGAAGAAAACTTCTTATATAAAATATTTTTACAAAAATGAATACCTTTTTACAAACTTTAAAAATTCAAATAAATAATCGAAGGATATATTTCATTATTACACTAATATTTACGAAGATATACAGTCAGAATCTACTTGTTTTTAAATCGATGTATTCTATGAGCCAAAGTAATATCATACATATATATATACGTATAGTTCGTATATATATTAAATACGTTTGTATTAAAAACAGCTACGTTCTTCAGCTGTGGATTAAAACATTGTTTTATAAATCAATTTAAATATTGAATGTTGGCTATTTTATTAATCATTAATAATTTACAGTTTTATTGACTTATTGATTTATTTTTCTATTCTATTTTTTCGCTTATTTGCCTGCCAGGTGCAAGCGACCTGGCTCTACCTGGAGCCTATCTTTAGCTCTGAGGATATCTTGGCCCAGATGCCCGAGGAGGGCCGTAAGTTTGGAATGGTAGACACGACTTGGCGGGAGATTATGGCCGAGTCTTCCAAAGACAACCACTGTTTGGCCGCCACTGCACAGAAGGATATGCTCAGGAGGCTCACTGACTCTAATAGTCTTCTGGAGGAGATCCAGAAAGGACTCAATGACTATCTAGAGAAGAAGCGACTTTATTTTCCACGGTATTGTTTTATACAGAGTATGGTGGCTCTAGGTCACTTGGTATGATATCGTGCTTATAATTGGATTGTTGATGGTGTGCCTTCCAGATATATACAGTTATGAAGAGTAATATACACAGTCATTACTCAATCATTGATTAAATAACTAATTGAGATATAAATAACGATTTTAAAATAAGGATTTAAGATTCCCTTTCAACATTTCAGGAGAATATTTTAAACTTTACTTGAAATAAAAAGTTTTTAAAATTATGAATTGAATTAAAAATTATGTTGCATTTGTCTCAAATTTTAACGAAACAAACACATTTTTATCAACCAGACCTTTTTATCATCTAAAAATTCAATTTTTCGAAATTATCTGCAAAAACATGTAAAGTATATGCCTAACGATCATTCTAAGACTGATTATAATTTTATTATTATGTGTGATAAATATATACCCTTCTTTAAAGGAACATAATATTATATAGTATATTTAGGTATACTTATTTTATTAGGTATATGTCTGAAATTTAAATAAAGTGGAGTTTTTCTTTAATATAATAAAGAAAAAATAGTCACCATTTCTTATACAATTCCTTTTTGTGCTATTATTTAATTTAATTTTAGTAAGTTTTTAGAAAGTAATTACTATTTTGTCAGCATTCAAAACATATGTTTTTCATACCAATTATGTGATTGTTGTATGTATAACACGATTCAAACACTATATTCAAGAATAAAAATTTTATATGTGTATTATGTATAATACACTCTTGTTAGTTCAGAAATTTAAATGCTGCAATGAACAAAATGGTTAAGCGAAAACTACTTAAAATTAAAAAAATTTTTTTTAGCAATGTTACATAACATAATATTTTATTATTTAGTTTCTTGATATTACATATATATTTTACATAAAAGAGCTTTTAGTTTATTTTATTTTATTACATTAACTAAAAAGTTTTAAAGCTGAAAAATCTTACATCTTTATTCGTTATCTTTATTACTTTGTCTTTACATAAAATTACTATCCAAGTTTCAACTACTTTATAAATGAATTGGTATATTTTCACAAATATATGTAATGCGTTTAATGGTCTAAACTGTATTACTATATCGACATAAATGTGTTATATGATACATATTATAGTACAGGTATTATTTATTATATGTATAATTAAACAAAAATTTAATGCATTTTATATATAAGGCTAATGCCGTTATTAATATATAATAATATAAGGTAAATTGTAAATTGCCTTTCTGGGAAATATATATAAATCTTTATTAATTAGTCACCGTAAGCTTAAACTAATGAATCGATAATTTGCTCAATGCTGCAGCTCAAATCGGTTAACGCCAGAAATTGTTACCCGAAGATAGCAAGTTCGAACCCAGATACTCCTGACTTTAACAAAATGCATTACGCTGCAAGCATTGAACTAATGATTTTTTTCTGTTGTTGAGTTGGCCCTCTCCCTCGATCCCGTCGCGGGATTATACTGGTATGTCCCGAACGGCCTACCCTATGAAGAAACTACACAATTTTCTCAGGAACCTTGTTGAGACATAAATAGTTGAGTTTTGGTCGAAGGGCTTCAGTCTCCACAATGAAGGAATACGTATTTAGTATTCTCATCTGCGTTTTTGCAGTCCGAGTACGTTTGGGAGTCCACCTTTTCGATTCTTTTGCGGTAGCTGGCGAGCAGTGGGGAGTTTCCCGTCCGTAGTTGGGCGATTACTCTTTTTTGTATCTATTCATACCTCATGAGTTTCGTTTTATACCTTTTTGGGAGGTTTGGTTGGTCCAATGGTGCGATAGTGGAGATCTTTTATTGTTGCATGGAGCTATTTTGTTTCTAAGATTCTTCTGATGGCTTTCTTAGTAGATATTAGATCAATGAGTTGATCTAGTTTAGCTCCCTTGTTAGCAAAGGCGTAAGTCTATGAAGACTAATTAATTAAGATTTATATATATATGTGTACATATATATCTCGGCAAGGTAATATACACTTATATATATAATTATAATTACATACTTTATACATATATATGCGCCAACTGCATTATTATATAATTGTAATTATACATAATTAAAGCTACTTATACAAATATAAATAATTTTTTATACCATGTTTAGATTTTTATACTTTAAAAATATGTACACATATATTTCAAATTACTTTTAAATTGGGTAACACATATATTTTTATTGAAAATTATTATGTCCATATTATAAATTGTTTTAATAGTATATTAATGTCATGTCATTATGCTATAATTCAATATTCAATTTTTTGTGGATAGACGAAATTAGTACAAGAATAGAATAATATACCTATGTGACATAGCTTTAAGTCTACATGGAATACATGATTAAGAATATTTTTTAGTATCATTTTTTATATGTAAAAAAGTTTCCACGCGTTTTATGACGCTGTGAAATGATATCAATTTGATTGGGGGAAATTATTATTAACACATTATAGATATTGAGACGTTATTAATTAATTTAATATTGCTATTTTCATTTGTAGATTCTTTTTCCTTTCAAACGATGAACTTTTGGAAATTCTCTCAGAAACAAAAGATCCAATGCGTGTCCAACCTCATCTAAAAAAATGTTTTGAAGGTAACGCTATTGTTGGAGCACGTTTTAATGTGATAATTATATGAAATATTATTTATAAAGGCTGACTAAATATTATTAACTATTGACTAGTTTTATTAACTTGTTTTCAGGTATTAGCAAACTTGAATTCTCAGAACAGCAGGAAATTTTGGGCATGATCTCAGCAGAAAAGGAGACTGTTCCATTTTCAACCAAAATCATACCGGCCAAAGCAAAAGTAAATTATTTAGCTCTCCATGTCATTTCATTTTAGTTAGTACCTACTCGGCAACGTTAATAGAGTTTAAGAGATTATGACTAAAAACATATTTAATAATTCAAAATTCAAAATTAATTAAAAATCTACAGAAATTATTTATGCTAGAAATTTTGTATCTTATTGCTAAAGGCAACCATTGACATTTTTGAGTAATTTTTTCGAAGCTTAATATATAACTCCGAGTAATGTTTTAACTTTTTTTTATAGTCTCATCAAAATGGCGTTGAAATTATAAATTAATTTTTAAATAAATAACTCTGGAAAACGTTTTTTAGCTAAATAAATTAATGAAAAATTTACTTTCCTTACTTTCATTTGACGCATAAAACATTTAGAGATACACTAAGGATGAAAATCATTGCGTAGCTTTTTGCAGTATAAAATGTGTTTATTACAACGAAGATTATTTTGGAGGCTGTCATTTATCACTTACTGATAAAATAGTTAATATTTAATATTTATATATAGTTTTGATAATATTTCAGGCAGCCAGGTTTGTCTAAAAGCAATTTCGCCATATTTATCTCAACTAAGATAATAAAATGCATTAATCATGCAAATAAATATCAAACATTAATTCAAACTAACTGTTATAGTTTGCAAGAAATGCAATAACATATTTATTGTTATCCTTATTTTTTTTACACATGACTGATATGAAATAAAGATAAAAACATTGATAATAATTAAAATATACAAAATACAAATGTACTTGCTTAGAAATAAAGCTAACACAAACTATTTCATGTAAAAAATATTTAAATCAATTTGGAAATATTAATATCAGTATAACAATTAATGTATAGGATTTACTAAACTATTAAGTTTTCTGAAAGGGTTTCTCGTAATTTTGGAATTTTGTCAGTGCAGACTAATTCTTGCATTCAACGAATTTCCTGAATTTTCAATCTTCTATAAATCCTTTTTTGATTCTGCTGCTCTTAGTGCTTCATAGCCGACGACTAATAATATATTTATTTCTATTTTTGCATTTTTTCTTTTCACAGTTTCATTTAATTGGTAATTATTTAAATAATTTATTCTTTCACTCCTGTGACACCTATATTTGAAACCAATATTTGGAATGCTTAGATTGATTTATGTTTCTTCAAATTATTTCATTTCTATGTAGATGTATGCCACCTACTTTTATCTTTTGTAATATCTCTTGTAATTGTAACCGGGATGACTAAAACGTTATATATTTAATTGCGAAGAAAATGTGCATACAATTTTGCGGCAACTTTGACCACAATTTATGGAAATAAGTCATTTTGAAATACTTTAAGAATTTGGCCTTATAGAAATTCTGAAGTATATTCGGGATTTTATTTCCAAATGTGTCGTACAAATTATTTAGACTATTCTTATAAGCGTTTATAAGTTTATTATATACATATAATGGACATATATCGCGATTATAAACATACTCTTTCCGACTTTTTTTGAGTACTAACCTTTTGTATAAATTTGTTTATTATGCTAATTATAGGTATGTTACTTTTTTATTTCAAACTTTTTCATTTGAACCATGCATGCTTATTTAATATCTAGACCTATGGCAATAGGTCGTTAGCTAGTAAAGCTAAGCGAACTATGTAGTAGGTAATATAGGA